>BPTQ01000008.1:174671211-174824289 GCA_019973895.1 Chrysanthemum seticuspe
CTTAATCCCACAACTTATCAAACAAGAACTGTCATAAGATTAGGCTAAATCGGTTTAGGTAACAACTTGTTTCTAGCTTGATCTTTGCAACTCATCAAACAAGAACTGTCACTCGGATCAAACTGGAAACAAGTGGTTTGAAGAAAATCTTTTGAAAATTTGGCTCGATTACGAAATTGCTTACACATATAAGACTACTACTCCCTTCATTGCATGATTCTTCCTGAATTAGACATAGGTGATTAGGCTATGTATAATTTAGGAGTAACTATGCAATGCTTGGACTAATCGACTCATATGATGTTTGGTGTTAAGTCATAAACCCGCATGTATAATGAGTATGCACTTATAATGATATGATGAGATGCTATGATGATGTAGTTATAGTCTAGGGTCAATGATGCAACCTAGTTCTCTATAACCGAAGCTCTGATGCCAATCTGTCACACCCCCAAATTACATGTTTTGCAGCGGAATGGAATTCCTGGGGGATGACTGTCATAGCATCACAATCACAGTTATATTGAACGACCTAAAGTGTCGTTTGGAAAACACATCGTTTGATTTATTAAAACAATCAGAGTTTACAAAGTATAGGTCCTAAATGAAAATCAACGTGTGCGGAAATAAGTTTGATACAAGCCAAACGATGTTTTTAAAGTGCATAAATCCCATGTGTGACGCGTCGTCACCACGACTCTATGATATGTCCATATGCATGCCATGAAGTGAATGCCTTAGATACCTGAGATAAAACATGCTAAAAAGTGTCAACACAATGGTTGAGTGAGTTCGTAGAGTTTGTGTTGAAATGTAAAGCCTTTCAAAATCGTTTATGCAGCAAAGGCATTGTAAATCCACTCAGTTCCAAGTTCCGCCCATACAAAACTTGCAACCTGTGTGTTCACAACCCATTGCCCAAAATAGAATGACAATCATGATTATGCGCATCAAGGTAGTTAAAAGTATAAATGTCACCACAAGGTCTTCCAACAACTCGTGTTGGGATGTTCCTCCAACGACTCACGTTGGGCTTTATCCATAAAAATGGCCTTCCAACATATAAATATTGGGATGTTCCTCCAACGACTCACGTTGGGCTGTATCCAAATAAATGGCCTTCCAACATATAAATATTGGGATGTTTGTTTAAGTCTAGTCACTTCACGCACCAAGTCTAAAGTATAAGTAATGTTGTTTGGCAAAAGAGTTTAAATGTTTTGATAAATAAGCATGTATCTCGCCCCAAATAGTTTATAAGAATTTAAACGAGTAAAAGCGGCCTACGAACTCACCTGTGCAATAGTTACGATGACACAGTGGATGCACAGAAATGAGATGCAACTCTCTAACCGCGACCTATGATGAATGATATGATCTAATATAAGTCATGAAACAATGTCGTGCATGCAAATCCACATGTAAACCATACCACTTGTACATTTGAAAATAATGTTTATCGTCGAAATATATGTTTATGACATCTCGTCATGTTATAAAATACTTTACAAGTATTTACGCTGAAATGATATCCTACGATAGTCATTTTGGGTTTTATTATGAAATCATAACTTTTCGTCGTAAAATAATGTCATTTGAAGAATTCATGAAAGTGACTAAACGGCCTCGAAAAGCTAGTCGTAAAATGGTGCACGTCGAGTGTTAGGAAACGAACTCAACGGTTCTGGGAAGCTTGTATCATTATCTCAAAGTTTTAGCTTTTAAGTTTTTATCATAGAGGTCTCGATCATGGAGAAAAACATAGGCAAAGTAGGGTACTTGTACCAAAAATATTGTTTAAGGGTGGTTTTCGGCAAAGTTTAAGTAACCGTATTTTACTCGTTACAACTCCGTTTGACGAACGGTTGGACGTTTTGGAAAATAGGCTAGGCGAATTTACTTTTACTAGAAGACATCGTTTCATAAAAAGTACTCCATCAATGTTAAAAACAACGCTCAACATGGTCATTTGCGGCCGATATGTTTGTCTATTAGAAAATATATTAGTTATGCTTATATAAAATAGTTACGGCAACTTGTTTAAAATGTGAATAACTTAGTCGTTATAAGTCCGTTTTCTACGTTTTATATATCCTCGGAATCGTGATAATATATACTAATATATTTTTGATAAGTCGACACATTTAATAACGCTTAAGATTCATTTTTTACTCGTAAAAAGTTGAGAATACATGCTGAATTTTCTGAAACAAATAGTTTTCGTCGTTAAACTTAAAAATAGCATAACTTCTTCGTTATAACTCCGTTTTAACCCGTTCAAGCGGCCACGTTTTCGTTTTAAAGTATATTTTCCAAATATCTAGCCCAAATATTTTTATCAACTGTCGAGAATTCCAGAATTTGAAAATAAGATCAGACCCTTATATATAGTTGTCGAAATGGGTTTTTCTCGCGTAAAACTTATTCTAACCACTTCAAACCAACGCCAAAGCTATTCTAAACCTACCATACACCTTCTTAGGGTGTCATGGGTTCCTAGACATCATCAAAAGTGATATGTTTCAAGGGATTAATTATTGGATGATTATATTTCATAATAAGTAATAAAAACAATAAAAGTGGTATAGATTCACATGTAACTTGCAAAAATGATGAAATAAAATAAATATGAATATGAAAGAGTTATGAAGATCATGAAATGCTTACTTGAATGATGATGAGGTTTAATGAACAAGGGTTTATCCTAAATACCCTAGGTTTTTATTTTAAAACCCTAATAGAAGTAGTCTAGTGTTTATAAAACCACTTGATCTTAAAAAAAAATCATGTTTCTTGCTTTCTTCTTGAGTTGGCCGAACCTCTCAATGGGGATGAGAGAGTTTCCCTTTTTCTTTCACCTTTGAAAGTGTGATACTATGTGTTTTTGTAAAAGATCTTATCTAATATGGTACAAATATCTTGCAAATGCATAGGTGTACATTAAGAAGTGAAAACCAATTTGATTACCCCTTGTGATAAGGGTGGCCGGTTATGGGTTAATTAGGGGGGGTTTGAGGTGTAATTTTGTTGTTAAATGATTTTAAGTGTAAGTATAAAGTGTAGAGTATAAATATAATTAGGTAATTAGTGTAGCGTTAACTAAAAATAGATTTTAACGGGACAAAATAAAATGTATTGAAGTCGTAAAAATTATAAAAATACATTTCTCACAAGTATTGAGTGAATAAATATTTATCGTGTTGAATTTACGAAAACCGTCGTAAATATATATATATATAACAATTTATATACAAAATAAATTGAAAACATCGGGTAAACTAATAATATAATTTTTATAGTCTTAAAATGAGTATAAAAATATATTAGGATTATTTTTGGAAGTGTCGGATCAAATGTTCAAATAATGTTTACGCGATAGCGTTTATTTAATAAGAAAATAAACGTTTAATGTAAAATGCAAAACCCATGCATAAATTGATATGAAATGATGTTACTAATGATGTGTAAACTAAATCTATTCTATATGAAATGTCCTGAATTTACGGGTTGTCACATCAAATCTCATCGATAAATCTCATAATCAATTCTCATTATCACCAAATCATGTCATCCAATAATTTCCACCCCGATCCAAATAACTATGCAATCCGACCCGGTCAATGTAAACCCTTGCAATGGATATCTCATGCATTCTGATGTCTTTGACATATAACAAATTGCAAAGAATTTGACCAGGCTCCAAGTCCAATTTATAGCCGTATGAGCCGTCACATCCATACCACATCAATAATACCGGATACGAACCTTGAACCAAATAAATATCAGTTACAATCTCAGGCCGTGAATAAGTATCTCTCGTGAAGTTTGAATTGAATAACCAAACAATCAACTTTATACCACAAAAAATGCTATGTATATCCAAATTTAAACATTTAGGATGACAAAATTCATAATACACACCAATAGGAGATCCAGTGATCCAATATCCGGCCAACGTGAAACACGTTATTACATCCCTTTACACCGAATGTCCATAGCTAGGTAAAACAACACTCCAAAATCCGGCCCAGTCCAACCATCCAATATTCGGCCCATGTCCATATCATAACACCAAGTCGTCGAGAGGTATAACCCTAATACTTAGGGTATTTAACTCACATATTACACGCTCCACCCATTTTTCACAAACCCTAAAACTTCTCATATTAATCCGCCTCTTCTCTAAACATTCTCACATACACCTAAAATCTGGAAACAACTCAACCCTAATCACTGAATACCTCAGCCTCATTCACTTAAGCACAAAAATAAATCCGTCCCTCTCTTTGCTTCGTGTCTCACTAATCATATCACAACAATCCTAAGAAGTCGAATGATATCTAATTGGCATAACCACCAGAGGCACGATTCTCAAACATGAATCACTTACATGGGTGTATTATTCGTGTCTAGCCACAGGGATGGCAAGAGGGACGATGTTCAACTTAGCCACAGGGATGGTTATGAGTCCTTCATTAATACCACATGGATGGTAACGAGATTTAGAGATGGTTACGTGATTCAATCCAAGCAAGCACAGGTAGGTCAAATTAAAATCTGTTTGCGTTACTTGTTCATATGAGAGGTCATAAACGAATTAAAGAAAGGAAAGATAACATAGTTGTTATATTTTCTTTACTTGTTGATTCGTACATTAAATAGGAGCTTGGTCACCAGACAAGTTTGTAGATCCATGATGATTTCGGATTTCGTGCTTAAGACCTTTTGTCTTGATGTAACCTTTGAGTTCCACAAAAGTCAGAAAACTGAGATCGAAAACTTAATTGTTCCAAATGATGTCCGTGTCTTGTTTGAAGACCTTTTTGATTATAAAATAGTGAGATACACGAATGGAATGAGAGTTTGAGACAAGTTTCTTGGACTCTCATTCAACTAGTTCGAACAGTCGATGAAGTTTGAAACTTCAAAAATTGGATTGATGATGCATTTAGTCAAGAGAGTGATCTTATGAAGGTTGGATATGAGTTGAAACCCACTTGACAAATCTGAGATCTGATTTTCTTTTCATTTATGATTAAAGTCTTGGTTTAGAATAGATATTGGGGATGTGATAAAATGAGTAGTAGTAGAAGTCGTGATGGTGATTGGTTGTTAGTAGTTGTCGAGGGTTTGGGCATTGGACTGATGATGTTGTAGCAGCAGCAGAAGTCATGAGTCTTGATATTTGTGGTCATGGTCAAAACTCTTCATCCTTTCTAAAAACTTTGATAACTCGCATCATTATAATACATAGAAAACTCGCATCTTTTGAAAAAATTTGACAACTCGCATCCTTTATCATCAAAGTCTCCTTTTTCTGTCAAGTCGCTTTTGACATAAGTTGACTCAAAAGTCAACTCGCTTTAATACACAACTCGCATCTCTTTGGAATTTTACAAGTCGCTTTTGACTTTTGTTGGCAACTCGCTCCAGATACTTTAAATAACTCGCTTTAGAACCAACCCGCATAAGTGACATTGAGCCAACTCGCATATGACTTAAGTTAGCAACTCGCATAACAACATATTCAATGAATCTGGTCACGATGGCAACTCGCATTCAAAAATGCGAGTTAAAGACAAACAGCTCAGACACAACTCGCTTCAAAGAGTATTGACTAACCGCATATAATAAATATGGACTTTACTACACAAACAGCTCTGACGTCTGTTATACAAACTGCATCAGAATCAGATTAATAACATCAGCAGATTCGATATAAATGACCAGTAAGCAGCTTTAATGTCACACTTAAAACCAATAAGTTTGGTCTTATAAAAGCAATTTCAACCATTAACACCAGATTCAATCAGCAGTTTAGAACATGACCAGTCAGGAATGAAACTTGTTAAAAACTGTTTTAACCTTGTTAAGATTAGAACAAGACCATATCAACTAGCATACAACAATAACAACAAGCTTAACCATTTCAAACTTAACACCATATCAACAAGCATCAAACCGCATCAAACCACATCCAAGACAACACAACCGCATAAAACCATGAAATAAACCATGAGAATCAACACAAACAACGCAACCTTGGATCTGATACCAATTGTAGGATCGTGAATATTATGTTGTTTGATGATTCGGGTGGTCTAGGATTATGATGATACAAGAAAGCCGTTAGAGAGATGAAGAGATTAAAGAGGATGTTTCTTGAAAGACAGTTGTTTAACAAATTATGAAAGGTTAGATTCAAGAAGCAGCACCCTTCCCTTATAGGGAAGGGTATTTTTAGTTACAATCTAAACGACCTCCTGACGGCCTGTGGATCAGGTATATAGTGGGTAAAGACCCGTCCTTCCTCCACGGTGTTACACTAAGCTATACTAAGCTAATAACTAACTAATAAACTACTAAATAACGTAAATAACGATAAGTCTACGAGCTAACTTATGCAAGATTATATTTGGGGTGACCAACTCTTCACTATGAAATTTCTAATTCCTAACAATTCACCTTGTGCTTCAACCTTTTAATAGTTCCAGCTTGAGAGGTTGTCAATTCCTGAAGACCAAAGATTTTAGACTCCATGTTGGCACATTTATCCGCCAATTCCTTTAAAGGTTCCATTATATCCTCACCACTTCAACCTGTGTTAACTGGTCCGAGAGGTGGATCCTGAGAATTGTCGTTATGCACAAAGGTATCATTACCCATCAATTCATGTTCAGTTTCAAGTCTATCCTCATCACTTCGAGCTGTGTGACCTGCTCTAAGAGGTGAATCATAGGATGTAAGTACCATGGCATCAGACCGAGCCTCAACATCCATGGACCCTAAGTTAGCCAGTTGGCTGGGGATTCCTCCACCTGTGTTGAGCTCAAGAGAACTCTCCACATTAGGAGTTGCCAGTGGTTGGGTCTTACTTAGGTTTTCACTGACCTGCTCAGCATCTAAGCCTGAAGCAGTAGTGAAAGCCCTTCCACTCATGTCACCTCCTACATCTGTGACAACCTCATGTCCTTCACCACTAGCTCCAGCCTGAGGTAGCTGAGTGCCCTTCTTCCTCCTTCTAGTAACTAAAATATGTTGGGGTTCAGATGTTGAAGGTAAGGGTTCAGCAGTAGGTTGGGATATGGTAGCAGGGGGTTCAGCAGTGGATAGATTGGGTTGTGGATTTTCCTCCTCTATAAGTTCTGGCAGATTTAGCATATGAGGAAACAAAGGTGTAATGGTTCTTGAAAAATTTGGACTCTTTTTTCTTCATATGGGCAAACACCTTAGGAACCATATGTAAAACGTCATACTTTCTCTTATGGGGAATGGGTTCTGTTATTTGACTTTCTGCTATCAATTGAACAAACCTAGGATAGAGGTAATATTTGCCCTGTTCTTTAATGTTCTTCTGAAAACCCTCAAAAATCATTCGAGACCAGTTAAAAACCCTTTCTTGAGATAAACAGATGATAGCAGTTGCAATCTTAGAGGGAAACTCATCAAATCCAGTTGTTTTATTGCTTACACACCTGAGCAAGGTATGGATTAAAAACTTCCATTGTGGAGAAAACATACCTTTGTGAAACTTTATACGATCCCCTCTTCTCTCATAACCCATTCTTTCTAAACCTTCAAATATTTCATCATTAGACAGATTAACAACTCCTTCAGCATCCTAAAGCTTCAAAACACCTCTAATCACCTCCTCTGTGATCATAATCTCCTTTTCATCAACAACAGCCCTAATAACCTCTTCTCCACCTCTTTCTTGAATTTCAGCGGTCCACCAAAACTGATGTATATAAGATTTAACAATGAGGGGTTCTACAGTTAATGCATAATGTATGGGACTATGTTTGATGAAATCAATCATCTCATGAAAACCTTCAGAATGGTCGTTCTTGACTAGGTATGCGACTAAGTTGTGGGTTGTGGAATATTCAGTTGCCATTGTATGTTGAAAGTAAATGAGATGTGGGATTTGTGAAAATTATAGTTGGGAGTGGTTAGGGTTTGTGTTCAGCGCCAATTGGGAGTGTTTGAAAGATCAATTAATTGATCGGCAGTGAATTGGGGAATAAGTACGTTACTAGCAGAATGTTTCAGAACAGCCCCTGTTGTTTCCATATTCAGCAAAACTGCACTAGCAGTGGATTTACCATAACTAGCAGTGGATAGATCAAACCAGCAGTGGAAACATCATTGACACTCCAATCCTTTGACCAAGACTTCTGCTGCAAAATCGTTGTAAAAAGAGTGTGATCATGCAAAGATTTGAAGGATTACAAACTTACACTAAAGCAATGTTCTGTGTAGATGATGATGAACCAGCAATATTCTTTTCAGACTCATAGACCTTCAAGTTGTTGTAGAGATTATCAAAGGTCATCTTTTCAAAGTCATCTTTGGTTCTCCAGACAATAGTGTGCATAGCCCATTCAGGTGACAAGCTTTTAATGAACTTAAGATTGATGTCTTCTAGAGCAACTTTATAGTCCACCGATTTCAATTGATTGTCTATGGCACCACCGACCAGTATATTTAATATACTAGCAGCATTTTCGCTAACACAGGCAGTTGTTATACAATGGAGATACCATGCTTAGCAGCAGTAAGTTATGTCAAATGCACAAATATTTTGCTACCATTTACAAGACCATGTTAACTCAAACAACAGTTAAAGTAATTTTACGGTGTAGACAAACACGACAAATTGTATTCTTGTACATACCTTGACCATAATAATAAAACGTCAATTTTATTAATTTTATACGTTCACTAACTATATCCTAATACACCACCAATTTTCTTTTAGGTTTTAATTCCTTTCAACGAGCCAATTAAACACTGGTGTCTTGCCCAATTTATCATACCTACAGAAGTGGTAACATTCTATGATACCGGCGACACGTGTGACTATGAGTCACGTGCATGGTATGTCAGTGTTAGGGAGTGCTTATAGGTATCTTGTTATTATAACACAATCATTTTTTTTTTTGGGTTGAATTTGCATTATTATAACCAAACAGATATTATACAGTTATGGAAAACATTAACAAGTTTACTATCATATGTAGAAATCGATCTAACATTTTCCCTTCTTCCTATCCAATACATATGATTACAATTATGGACAACACATACATAAATAAACTTATAATTTCTTATAGTTTGTGACCATACACCATGCTTGTGACTAGTTGCCCATTATTTGTGTCTAGTTGCCCCGTAACAAATTTATTGTTGGCCAAAGTTTATTGGGTGTTGTGTTGTAGCAGTTTGACTTTGAGTTTTGAAGACACTAGTTCCCTTCAAGTGCATGACACTATTTAGCACCATCCTTTTCCTTACAACTATTCACCATTAATAAACTTTCCTACTTTTTTTAAACCTCATTTTTTGTTTACCACATAAAGGAATACCTATCGTACACCTAAGAATAAACTGTGTTGGTTAACTAGAAGCAACCCCAAATAAACAACATAAATCTGCTTGCTTCCTATTTAAACAAATTTTTTTCATGATTTTAATTTACATTGTGTCTCTCCCAGTTGCCCATCATATCTATGTGGTTGCCCAAAAAATATTACTCATTCTAGTAACTTGTTAGACACATGTTTCATTGTACCTTTTATGGGAATACATAAACTTTAAAATTAATGGACATAAACAGTTCAAGTACATGCCACTATGCAGCACCATCATTTCAGTACGTCCTTTCCTTATTAATAAAGTTTGTCATACTTTTGTGCATCCCCGATTTGGGTTTTTTCAAAATATCCATGCAATACTGAAGAAACCACAGGCAAGTGCACACATACTCAGAGTTTATGACATAAATTGTTAGTTCTATTATAGTTGTATATTATTACAGAAAATATAAAGTAAATGTACACCTAATAATATCATTTGTATGTTACTTGATGTAACCAAAACTAATCAATATAAACCTGTTTAATGGCTTGTATGTTAACAACAAACTTAAATAATAATTTTCCTAAGCCATACATAGCATAAAGTTATGCACCACGTGGCATACCTGACTAAAACATTTGTTTGAATTGCATGTAAACAACAGGCTAACTGGTTTAGTTTCCCCCAAATTGTTTAGTTGCCCAAAAATGGTTATCTTTTGGCCAGGAATCGTTTAAGTACTAGACAGCAAGTTGCGTAGGAACATTGGCATTACGTTATGTCAACAGCTCAAGCTGATGAGATACTAGCATATAGGATGCAGAACAAAGAAATTGAAAGCCTAACATGTGAACAGGCAAAAGAAGCTCTTGAGCAAATAGTGGAAGAAAGGCAAAGATTCTTCAGGAAAAAAAGAGCAGAAGAAAGTATGCGAAAGACACCAACGAAGAAAGAACAGAAAATCTTCATGTGTCACTACTTGAAGAACATGGGAGGGTATAAACTAAATAACTTGCAGAGGCTACCTTATGATAAAGTGAAAGAAATGTTTCAAAAGTGTAGAATTAGGACTGATAAGTTCACTCCTATGAACAAAGGTACAGGTCAGAGAGATGAAGGAAGTTCCAAAAGAGTTGTTGATGATTTAGAGCAGGATCAGTCAAAGAGGCAGAGGATTGATCGAAACTAAAGGACCGAAAGATTAAACAGTTTGATGGTGCTTGATACGACGGGAAAAAGGCTTGGTGCAGGTCATCCGACAATAACATACCCTGCAACTAAAGTTAACTTGACAAATGGTGGCACTATAATTAGCATCACGAGGTCTGACGGGGTTGAAACAACATTTAACAACTTGGGTCAGTTGTTACATACTATAGACAGAGAAAATTTGGAAACTGTTTGGACCTGTGTTAAAATTGGCTATGAGACAAGACGGGCCACAGGTTACCTAGGATTTGATTTGTGGTATGGGATGAAGTACGTGTTTGAGCCCGATATAGAGGATGCTGAATGGAATGAAACACTAGTCAAGAGTTGGAGATTGTACGAAAAGTGTAGAGTTCATGTCGTTACTACGCCGACAAAATATTTGTACATGCTGGATGATGCAGAATACCCTCTAACACAAACTCTAGCTTGTAACATGTTGTTTCAGAAGCTGACTACAAATAAAATAAGTGAAGTGGCATATCGGCTTCTTGAAAAGATTGAAGGAATAGCGCGTATGTAAACTTTAATAATGTATCCGTTTTTAAATGGAAACTCGCATATTTTGGACACAAATATCAACTTTGTGTGTGTTGTTAAAATAATTGATAGTCAAAAAGTCTCTCACGAATTTTATCATGTAATTATACCACCCTATTCCCCCATTTTTGGCCAAAATTGTTTTTGGAGTAAGTGTTTTGCACTTACTCAGCTTATGGTTATCAGTCCGCCATGTCTAATAAACAAAAGGATTGGCTAATCCAGGAGCAAACGGCTCTTGGTAAAGATATCTCAAATCCGTTGACGGCTTGCAATTTGCCCAAAATTGTATGGTGTTCAGCTCACCATATCTTTAATTAGTGAAGAGTTGGCTAGCCCGCAAGTTTATGGCTTGTGGTAAAGGCAGTTGGAAAACCATAATTGGTAATCGACTCACCAAAGAGATTTTATCTAAGAGTTGGCTAGTCCAGAAGCAAACGGCTTCTGGTAAAGACAAATCAAATCCGTTGAAAGCTGGTGATTTGCTCAAAACCATATGGTTATCAGTGTACCATAGTTCTTACTTGAACTGAAACATTTGGCTACTCCAGAAGTAATGGCTTTTGGTAAAGAGATTCAAATCCATTATGTTTTCTCAAAAGATTGCTAGGGACTAGCAATGGTTTAGTGTGGGGGGATTTGATGAGTGCTTATTCACTCATCATTTTTGGTCAAATCTGAACTGCAAAACATTTAAAAACACTCAGAAATGCATCAAAATACTGAAAATATCTCAAAATTGTGTTTTATATGTTTCAGATGCAAAATTATCAAAAACAAAGGAAAAACGAACAAAGTTTGCATAATTGGCAGTTTCAGTCCCCCAACTTTTAAAAATGGCAACTTTAGTCCCTGGAATTTCATAGATAGACAGAATTTACCCCTGGACATTTTAAATTGGAAAATGAACATTTTTAGTCCTTTGGTAATTCTTACTTGTCAAAATTGGTCATTTTGATAATTTTTGGAAAATTACAATTTCAGTCCTTCGAGTTTAAAAAAATGACAGATTTGGTCCCTTGAATATTGGAGACTGACAAAACAGGCCCTTGGATTACTTTTCAGAAATTACACATTTGGTCCCTGGAGTTTCGAATTTTACAGCTTTGGTCCCTTAACTACTAAACGGGTTCAACTTAAATCCTATTCCAAGTTAACTACTCCAATAGCCCAAGTCCAATAGCTAATAACCCAGGCCCAACACCCTAATCCAGACCCGGTCAACCCATTTTACCCGGTCAGCTGATAAACACCCAACCCCTACCCTGTCTTCCCCATTTCCCGCCCAAACACCCTGCGCCCAAGAAACACAGAACCCTAAATTCTCTTTTCCCTGAAACCAAAACACTCAACCTCATCTCTACCTATTACCCAGCTTCACACAACCTAACTCACCCTTAACCTCCTTTACCCAGGTTATCCCAACTCGCAAACCCACTTCTCTTTTCCCCCTCCTCCCAATGTCCAAGCTGGCAATCCATGGGCATAAAGCATCCACTGATGGCTCAGATGACTTCAAAATTGGTACCTAACAGTTGGATGGTGGGGATCATCTCAAAGAAAGCACATAAAGGAATCTCTTGGCTGTTTTGCTCTCACAGAAGAAACACAATGTAAGAGCACTTGAAGAGAGTTGAAGACCATCAAGACTTTAGTATAAATACACATTGTAGCCAGTGTATAATGGCACCCTTAATTTAGTTTTCAAAAATTTAGTTTTATGTTTTTAAAGTCTTTTGTACTGAGTTTATTTAATGAATGAGAAAGTTTTTTAGTTCAAGTTCCTGTCTTTCAGTTTATTAACAAATAAGCACTTGAGTGCTTATTTGTTCACTTTCTAGTTTTTAATTATCCATTAGCATCATATCAGTTCTAATTTAGTTTTCAGAGAGTAAAGTGGAATCTGTTTTAAGAATTTGGCACCCATTCAGGGGTGTTTGGGTCAGGCTGTTTATTGGTCAAAATCATGTCTTAACCCATTTGATTTATCAAGTCAAAGTACTTTTATCAAGCATAGGTTAGTAGGAAATGATTTCACAAGTTTTGTACAAGATTGGATAAAAGAAAGTTTGGTTTTAGCCCTTTTGCAACTGCACATTCAGCAGCTATGCTGCTGAATCTTGGCACTTTTTCTCGGTCTAAATGATTTCCAAATCGTGCTAATCTTGTTTCTATTAAACCTTTGCATACCCAACTTATCTTAGTTTCAGTTGCAAGCATCATAATCATCGCTAGCATAGTTAAATTTGAAGAAAAAAATATGTCCATTTGCATTTTTTTCTCAGCAAACAGGTCCCAAAAGCCCACTGTGTACAGCTTATTTATAAGCTGTATAGTGTAAAATTGGCCTCCCAATCTGCTTTTTGTGAATCTCCACCACCCTAACTGTGTTTGTTGCAGCTTTTCATGGTCTTGGAAGCTCATTTTCCAGCTTAAAAATAAGCTTGAACAGGCCCCCAAGGCTGTTTTGCAGCCTGCTGCCACAGGTTAATGTTTTTTTTTCTTTTCTCAAATTAGCTTATAGGTAGAATTGAGTAGCTTATTTAGGTTTCTTAGGATTGGTTTAGTGCTATTAGTGGAGTCAGAATAGGATTAGCTTATTCCTGTTGCTAGGAGCTTATTTCATTTTCTCATTAACTTATTGCCGTAGTTTTAGCTTAGGATCTCCCTAGTTTAGAGCTTAACTGCTTTTTCCCCTTCATTCAGTTGCTTTTGTGATTGTTTTAGCTTATCTGAATTAGTGAACTTAATATTTCAGCCATTTGGCTCCATGGTCTGCTTATTTGATGCAATATTTGCTTATTTTGTGCTCAAAATGTTAAAGGAGTGTTTGGTTGTTTGCTTTAAAAGGAGTGTTAGTTGAAGTTTTTGCAAAACTGTTGGGAATAAGCAGTCCTAACTGCTTATTCAGTTGGTTAAGTTCAAAAAGTTTTCATCAAAAAGCCTTGGTCTTATGCTCACTTTGGTTTTCCAAAAGAAAAAAATCTAAAAAAAATGTTTTGCAAAAAAACTGGCATAGCTGGGACTCGAACCCACGCCATCCAGCTCACACACCACACACTTACCATTCGCCCTTGGGACTTATCTCATTCAAATATTGCAACATCTAATACGTAACCTTCATTTGCAGTTTTAGTTTTAAGCACTTCTTCGCTTATTTGGTAGCTTATTTGCATAACAACATACTGTTTTCCATTTTTTTTAGAATCAGTAATATTTCGAGTAGTTTCTGTGAAATTTTCAGAATTTTCAAAAATAGTTTAGTATTTTTAATCATTTAATTAGTGTTTAATAGTTTTTAATTCGTAGTAATTAATTTAAAAGTCAAAAAAATACCCGGTCTTTTTCTAAAATTATTTTTAGTCAATTAGAACGTAGGAAAATTGATTTCACACCCGTAGCCCTTAAATTGCAAAACTTTTACGTTTATGGCTCGGGTTGTTTCCCGGTTTTTACGTTTTTACGTTTTTGCACCCTAGGACTTAGTGTAGCTTCGTTTTACCATTCCTTAGGCTTAGTGATAGTTTATTTTTAGTTTATTAGGGTTCCCTTTCCTTAATTACTTTCCCGTTAATTAATTCGTAGAAAACGTAATTTAAACCCAACAAATCATAAAAAAAAAACCAATTCAAGTTCAAATCACGAAACTCAACGAATCCTTCCATTCACACCTCGTTGGGACACGACCCGAGAAATCACTTTCCCGGTATCACTTTTATCACACCCGTGAGATTTGGCACGTTAACCCTTTTCCTAAAAGGTTGATTTGTCGGATTTTACGGTTATTTTGATATACGTTGATATTGTGTTTTTCACCACTCACTTTACACGAATCAAATTTTGGCGCCGCTGCCGGGGAGGTGTGTTGCGACAATATCGTGAAGTTTTTGCGATTAGTGACTTGAAGAACCTTCCTCGTGAAGTTATTGTTTTTATAAAAATTCAAAAATACAAAAATATTTTTCTTTTCTTTGTATATATATATAAAAGATTAAAAATACAAAAAGATTTTCCTTGTTGTTTTAAATAATATAGAAGGCACAATCAATATAACATTCTCAACTGAGGTGTTATCATTATAAGTTCCCGAACAAAAGATTTAAAACGTGCCTTTGTGTCGCTCGTGTTTTGGTTTACTTTTATCGGTTTAACAAACTGTGTGAGGGGTATAAGGACGGCCTGACATTAAATTGCGGCTGAAAAGAGACGGGTTTTTAATAAGCTTCGCGCTGACCTAATAAAGTCTCTTCGCTCCTTTGTGCGTTTTACTTATAGAAGTGATCATTTCACGTGGGATTATTGGTTTAAGTTCACTGTCGTTTTGCCTCGATATTGTGTTAATTGGATTTGTTATTTTCTTTTACTTTTCAAAAAACAATAAAACCCAAAAAGATTCTTCTTTCCCCATTATCATAATTCTCTTATTTCCTCGAGTTACGTCTAGTGCATGCGCACTCGTTCTTCTAGATCATTGAGCCCTTTTCGTGATCTAGTCGAAATTCCTAGAAGACGTTCTCATAGACGTGCTGCCCGAATAGTCGAACCCGAGATTCGTACTATTCCAAACAACAATATGGCAGACGAACGAACTATGGCGGAAATGCTCCAGGCACCCACCGAGGGTTATAGAGATGCCATCGTTTTACCACCAATCAATTCTGATCACTTTGAATTGAAGACGCATTTGATCCAACTTGTGTCTACGAATCAATTCCACGGGTTTGATCGAGAAGACCCGTATGCACACATCCGTTGGTTTAACAAGTTGACCTCAACTATCAATTACAAGGATGTGCCACAAAAAGTGATCAAACTGATGTTATTTCCGTTCTCACTTGAGGGGGCAGCCCGGATTTGGCTGGAAAAAGAACCCCCTCGAACCATCGAAACTTGGGAGGATCTTGTTCAAAAGTTTGTCAATTATTTCTTTCCTCCATCAAAGACAACTAATCTTAAAAATGAAATTTCTGGATTTCGTCAAAATTTCGATGAAAACTTTGGAGAGGCATGGGAGAGATTCAAAGATCTCCTCAGGAAATGCCCCCATCATGAATTCACGGAGCTTCAACAAGTTAATATCTTTTATAATGGGTTGAACGGTAACGATCAAGATTCTTTGAACGCCGCCGCAGGTGGCAATATCTTGAATCGTAAGCCTAAAGATGTGATTGAGATTTGCGAAATAAAATCAAAAGTTCCTATTTCTCGCAACAAAGTCAATATTCCGAACACTCCTGCTTCTTCATCCGGTAACTCTTCCGAGTTAGCCGCTCCGTTAGCCGCTCTAACTGACGTCATCCGTTGTATGATGAAAGAGGTAAAGGAAATCAAAAGCGAAATTCATAAACCGGAACCAATCAAAGCCGTGAACAAGGTGTGTGAAACTTGAAGTGGTCCTCACGCGTATTATGATTGTCAAGCAACCGATGCTTCTTTTTACCAAGCTCCCGTAGCTTCTGTAAACCACAATCAATACCGACCACAAGCTGATCCTCAATACCGTGCACCTAGCGGTATGACACCACCTGGTTTTCCTCCTGTGCAAAACCATGGCAATCAGAATCGTTTTGTTCCAAATCAAGGACAAAACTTCAATAACTCTCAAAATTTCAATCAGAACCGGAACAATTTCAACCAACCATATCAAGCTCCAAATCAGCAAAGTTATCAACAACCTTCTCAAGCTCCCCTACCAAATGACTTCATGAAAATTACTGAGTCAAGCATTCGTTCAATGCAAACTCAGATCAATAACATGAGAGTTGAGCTAAAAAAGGAAATTGATACCACAATGTCTCGGCAGACAAATGAGTTGAAGAATATGATGAGCAGTTTCATGAACATGAATATGAACAAAGCTTCGTCATCTTCTGGAGGACTCCCAATAATAAGGTTTTAAAAGGTACCATTTTGAGGGGTCGTTTAAGTCCTTATTTGATCACTTTTGTATCCGTTATTGCTTAATATCGTTCCTTTTCACTTTTTAGGTCTAGTGAAGGCAAAATGCTGGAATGGCACTTATTTGGACGAAAAGGCGCGAATATATGAAGAAAATGGCCAAAGTCAAAATCGAGACACTCACAGTTGCTGAAAGTATAAGGCGACGGCGTCAAGTGCTATTGGCGACGCCGTCCCAAAATTATTGAGACGATCCAGAACCCAAAACTCGTATTTTCAAGTGACGACGTCCAGTTATGGAAGAGTAGGCCGTCGCTACTCAGACGGCCTAGATGCAATCCAGACGACGTCAGAAGATGAAGAGGACGGCGTCACGGACATAAGGTGATGCCGTCGCAAGGTTAACGTGGCCAAGACGAAACCCTAATGGCGGCGACACGACGGCGTCACTAAACATAAGGTGACGCCGTCGCAATTGTAATCTTATATATAGAATCCGAATTTTTCAGTCTTTGTGTGGAGAGTCTTTGGAGTAAAAACCTAAAACCGAACCTAAGGTGTCTTGTACAGTATTTTAGGGTTTTTAACCCTATCTTACATCAAGATAAGTCTTTACTTCATTAATTCAATTATGTCTTTGATTATTTGTGTGTATGCTTGCATGTTCTCCATGTCCGGCTAATTTATTTGTGTGTTTGCTTAGGAAGTATGAAACTTAATTATTGAATATTGATTGGTTGTTTCTTATCTTACTTGATTAATGATCTAGTAATGCGATAGATCATTCGTTGTGTACTTAATGCTTGATTCATCTTTGTGAACCTTAGAGTATAATTACCTGAGTAATTGTAGGCTAAACCATCCAAAGAGCGCCTTAGAGTAGGAGTTTATAATCTCTAGTGGGTTTGTAGACAAGACCCTTTGGTAAGTTCGAAGAGTTAGGGAGAAACGCATACCCTACAACTTTAGACACACAACGCAACTAGGAATAAGACGTGACACTCAACCATCAATAGGAGATAATTAAGGAGTAATACAAACTAAGTAAACACATCTTTAAACTATCATACGAGCACACATTAATTAGACATAGACTCCCACAACCTTAGTTTAGATAATTAGATAATAGTAGAGTAATCGGTAGAAATACCAACCCCCAAATTCAAACCCCGAGATTCGTACCTTTCCATTTCATAAAAATATAAAAAATACAAAAACAATCTTCCTCAACCCCAACCTTAGCGTAGTAACTTCTCACTAGCATTCCTATTCCCCTAGAGAACGATATCAATACCCGTGGCTTACCCTAATTACTACACTACAACGATTAGGTTCACTGCCTAGGGTGTTATAAAACTTGCTCGAAGAAAAGGAAGTTTCCTTGACCCCGAACGACGTGTGTAGCGTTATCAAGTTTTTGGCACCGCTGCCGGGGAATAGAATAGCTAGTTAGTAGTCCACCTCGTTTAGGTTTCTTTGCTTGATTCCTATCAAGTAAATTTTTTTCTTATTTTTAGATTTCTCTTAGTCTATCCCCCTTCTTCGTGACCTTTGTTCGTAACCTCATCACTTTTCATCATGGAAGGTGATAACCCACTACCATTCATCAACCCACCACCAAATGACCCGCCAAGAGCCCGTACTCTTGGTGAATACTCAAGACCAAGCCACCTAGGCTATAGGAACACCATTGAGCTTCCCGACCAAGCCCAAACTACGGCCCTGCGATCCGACACCATCCGGTTGGTGCAAAACGGATGTGCATTCCATGGACTTCGTTCCGAAGATCCAAATCAGCATCTGAGGGATTTCCTCAAAATCGTCGATTCCATCGACCTTGATGCTACTACTCGGGAGACCACGCGCCTGCGTCTCTTCCAATTTCTCTCTACGGGACCAAGCTAGTAATTGGCTTGAGCGACTTCCCGCCGGCTCCATCTCAAGTTGGGATGATCTTACCTCTCGCTTCCTTGCTCAATTTTTCCCACCGGGGAGAACCACTAAGCTTAGGAATGACATCTTGATGTTCCAACAACGTCAAGGTGAATCTCTCTACGAAGCATGGACCCGATTCAAGGACTTACTTCATAAAGTCCCTCATCACGGCATTGATCTTTGGCTCCAAGTCCAAATCTTTTATGATCATGTCAACTTTCCCACTAAGCGATCCATTGACCAAGCGGCCGGTGGAAAACTTAGTGATCTCACCGCAGAAGAATCATGGGAAATAATAGAGGACCTCGCCCTCTATGACAACGAAAGTTGGGATGACCCCCGTGAGCTGCCCAAAACCGTCAAGGCAATCTCCTTGCCTCCTCCCGACCGTAGGATGATCGAACTTGAAGATCAAGTTAAATTCCTCATGAGTTCCTACGAAAATCATAAATCTTCACACCATGTGAACAAAGCTTCTTCCTCGTGCGAGCCGTTTTGTGATCCTCATAACACGCGCACTAGCACCCGATCCCCCGAACACGCTTCTGTTGACTACGCATCCTCGCGTATTAATGGAGCGGGAGGAAGATTCCCTACAACACCCGGACCTAGGAATTTCAATGAAACCCGTGAAGCATGGAAAAACAAGCCCGACTTTTATTGGGGACAAACCAAAGAATTCACTTCTAATGATTTCTCATGGCCCCCACCTAACGGTCCTAACCAACAAAACATCGAAGGGATGTTGCAAAACCTAGTTGCATCCCAAGAAACCCAAATGGCTAAGCTCTCGGACCGCTTTAATAATCAACAAGCCGAGATGGATAGGAAAATAGACAACCTTTTGAAAGCCATAGCTAATAGTGATAAGAAGGTTAGTGTTATCTCAACTCCCGAGCCTTCAGGCATAGAGATTAAGGATCCAAGCAAGCTAAAGTATGTCCAATTCGTCAATACCATCGCCTTAGTTGAACCTGATGAAATAAATGACGAAGAGGACTATACACTTGTAGATGAGGAAATACCCGAGGAAGTAGATGAAGTAGACATTGACTATTTCAACAAATTTCCTACGGAAGAAGAACTATCTCGCCACCCTCACTTAGTGCGTGACCTCCGTCACATGTATGTTAGGAAAAGTCCTCGAATTAAGTTTGGGAACCCTTGGAATCTTAACATACCATGTGTCATAGGACACCTTTTTGTGGCAAAAGCTTACATTGATCGCAAGTCCCCAATCAACATAATGACTAGCACCTACTACAATTGGATATTGAAGAAGCCTATTCCAACTAGGCAAGACCCCAATGATCCTAATGTTAGTTGCAATTTTCTTGGTAGAGTTAAGGGATTTCCCGTTTATGTAGGTAGTTTCACGTTTCCTACGGACTTCATAATTGTGGATGATATTAGCACGGCCATAGACCCTAGCTTGTCCCATGTTATTCTAGGAAAACCTTTCATAGAAAGCACCGGGATGACCTATGACCCCTCATTAGGAGTAGTGCGATTCAAGAATAAGACCGATGACATAGCTTACCAAATGCCGTTTAAGATTGAGAAGTTTTCATCACTCTCTAATGATGAAAAGGAACTTAAACTATCGGTCTATTATAGGAATGATGAGGATAGGGAGAAAGATGTTGATTATGTTATGGCTAAGATTTTCGGATTCTACAAGGATTGCTTGAGCCTAGGACCGGAATACAGGACCGATTGGGGAGAGGATGAACTCTTAGAGAAGCGCATTTTAGGGCACTTCTACAACATGGAATCCCCCATTAGAGGCCGTCAAGAGGGCGGTGGTGAGGAAACGTAGGAGCACGACTACGAGTCTAGCTACAAGACTCTTTAATAAAGAAAAGCGCTTCGTGGGAGGCAACCCATGCTTAATTGTTTGCTTGTTAGTGTCATATATCTTTTATTAATTATTTATCCTCATGTTTAAATTTGTAAAAATGCTTTATTTTGTTTTAACCTCGTCTTAATTGCATATAAAGGTATTTTACATAAGGGATAAGTGTAGGGAGGATTACACACGTTTTCAAAAGAAACGTAAACATGAGAATAACAATTAATTAAAAGATATTTATGTTTGTTTGTTCGAGTCAAATGCTTGTATCGAGTCATAATGGATGTTTTGCAGAAATTTTTCCAGATTCTAAAGATGTAAATTTTCCAGAATTTTTTCCAGAAAATCGTAGACCAGTTTTTGTCAGGATAACCTGACGGTGTCAGGATTGCAACCTGACGGCGTCAGGAAGAGTAAAAACATCAGATTACTTTTTCTCGTTTTCTGAGCTACTTATAAATTTTTGGAATTTTCCACGTCTTAATTTTCTTAGAAATTCTGTAAACATCCATTCCACAAGCATTATATCCTAGTTTAAATCGAGTCTTATATATATTATTACCGCCGATTTTACGCGAAGGTTTCGTTTGTTTTCTTCAAGTGTGCAGGTTTAGTTTGTCAAGAAGAAGTTACATAAGATTGGAACGAGCTTTTCACGCAATAATTCTTCTTGGAAAAGAGTTTAACCACCACTTTACACGGATCCTACCGAGCTAATCAGGGGAGTATTAGTTTCTTTCGTTTTTAATTACCTTCTTTTATCATAACTTTGATACTTTCGGGGAACATTGGGGACAATGTTCAGTTTAAGTGTAGGGAGGGAAAATAAAACGGGAACTTTGAAACTATGCTTATCCTTGATTATTTGCTTCGTCCAATTGTATTTGTGTAATAAACCATGAGAAAATGTCGGTTAGGGTAATTTTGGCACCAAATTTAAAATTTTTTATGACATATAAGAGTGGGCCATTAGTCTTAACAAAAGCGTCTCACGGATAGGAAGTTGCATGACTAGCACAAAAACCCTTACCACCCAAATTCCACCAAAATGTGAGGATCGCCCTTAGATTAGTAGGAATTAAAGCATTCATCTTTAATGCTTAGAGTGTGAACCGGTAGTATATTAGATTCTAGAACTTGTTTTGTGATGCATTCCGAGATCGCAAGTGAGGCTACACTTGTGTAGTTAGGAATAACTAAATGATAAGAGGAATTAGGATAACCCTTGTTTGATACCTGTAATATAATTACTTCTTCCACTTCGGTTGAGTAATTCCCCCACACCCTTTGCGTTGTACTCATTTTTAGTACATGATACCCCTAGTTAACCCCTCAGAGCCTATCCTTTTCGCGGTTCTCGTGATATTTCGGTTTTTCCGGAATATCAATGAAGAGCATTGTTTACACCCCACCCCCAAATATACACCCAAATCGCCTTAGCCTACCCCTTATGCACTCACTTTTAGTGCAAATGTTTGTTATCACCCTAAACCCTTAGTTCAATTATCTAGTTGCTTGCATAAGTTGATAAGTCGAGTCATATCCTTTGTATACAGTTTTGGGATGATTGGGATTCATGGGAAAAGTTAAAGTTTATGAAATGACGGGAAGGGAACGTTAAATTCAAATTCCCTTTGTTTGCGTAATAATGTACCCCAAGTGTTTTGATCTTTTCAATTCGGGTCAAATTAGTGTTAGAGTAATAAAAACTCAAGTGTAGGGATGTGCCTGTAAATCCCTAGTATTTTGATGTTATCGTAGAGGATGGTAGAGTAAAAGTGTATGAAAAAAAAATAAAAAAAAATAAATAAATAAAATAAAAAAAATCGAAAAAATAGGAAAAGAGAAAAGAGAAAAAAAAATAGAGTAAAATATATATATATATATATATATATATATATATATATATATATATATATATATATATATATATATATATATATATATATATATATATATATACATACGGGCTACCATCCTACATCTATCCTTTAAATTTATGTTTGATTATTTCCATTGCCTAGAGTTTTAGAGTGTCGAGTCTTGGCTTAGCAACGCCATTCTTCATATGCATTTAACATAGAGATTTTTGACTTACCACCACTAAATAGCCTATCCCACCAAACCCTTATTTCCCTACCGTAAGCCTAACGTTACAACCCTTTAAAGACCTCTTTGATAGTCTTTCCTAGGTGCTTACGCCAAAGCGATGGAGGTTTGATCTATTCTCAAGCCTATGGTAATCTATGTACTAGGACCGGTTAATGAGTGTTTATCTTCCATTTCCTATTTTGTTATATTTCATATATACACCCGAGAGAGATGTGAGTATCCAAACACCCCATGTGAGGTGCTAGTATGTAATTTACGTGCTTGTTATGACTTTTGCGGGGCTTATATGTGTTGTGGACCGTTTTGAATTAATACTTCATGACCCCTAACTTATAAATTAATTGGCTAAAAGCACATTTGCTTGAGGACAAGCAAATAACAAGTGTAGGGATATTTGACAAGGTTTTAAAAGGTACCATTTTGAGGGGTCGTTTAAGTCCTTATTTGATCACTTTTGTATCCGTTATTGCTTAATATCGTTCCTTTTCACTTTTTAGGTCTAGTGAAGGCAAAATGCTGGAATGGCACTTATTTGGACGAAAAGGCGCGAATATATGAAGAAAATGGCCAAAGTCAAAATCGAGACACTCACAGTTGCTGAAAGTATAAGGCGACGGCGTCAGGTGCTATTGGCGACGCCGTCCCAAAATTATTGAGACGATCCAGAACCCAAAACTCGTATTTTCAAGTGACGACGTCCAGTTATGGAAGAGTAGGCCGTCGCTACTCAGACGGCCTAGATGCAATCCAGACGACGTCAGAAGCTGAAGAGGACGGCGTCACGGACATAAGGTGACGCCGTCGCAAGGTTAACGTGGCCAAGACGAAACCCTAATGGCGGCGACACAACGGCGTCACTAAACATAAGGTGACGCCGTCGCAATTGTAATCTTATATATAGAATCCGAATTTTTCAGTCTTTGTGTGGAGAGTCTTTGGAGTAAAAACCTAAAACCGAACCTAAGGTGTCTTGTACAGTATTTTAGGGTTTTTAACCCTATCTTACATCAAGATAAGTCTTTACTTCATTAATTCAATTATGTTTTTGATTATTTGTGTGTATGCTTGCATGTTCTCCATGTCCGGCTAATTTATTTGTGTGTTTGCTTAGGAAGTATGAAACTTAATTATTGAATATTGATTGGTTGTTTCTTATCTTAGTTGATTAATGATCTAGTAATGCGATAGATCATTCGTTGTGTACTTAATGCTTGATTCATCTTTGTGAACCTTAGAGTATAATTACCTGAGTAATTGTAGGCTAAACCATCCAAAGAGCGCCTTAGAGTAGGAGTTTATAATCTCTAGTGGGTTTGTAGACAAGACCCTTTGGTAAGTTCGAAGAGTTAGGGAGAAACACATACCCTACAACTTTAGACACACAACGCAACTAGGAATAAGACGTGACACTCAACCATCAATAGGAGATAATTAAGGAGTAATACAAACTAAGTAAACACATCTTTAAACTATCATACGAGCACACATTAATTAGACATAGACTCCCACAACCTTAGTTTAGATAATTAGATAATAGTAGAGTAATCGGTAGAAATACCAACCCCCAAATTCAAACCCCGAGATTCGTACCTTTCCATTTCATAAAAATATAAAAAATACAAAAACAATCTTCCTCAACCCCAACCTTAGCGTAGTAACTTCTCACTAGCATTCCTATTCCCCTAGAGAACGATATCAATACCCGTGGCTTACCCTAATTACTACACTACAACGATTAGGTTCACTGCCTAGGGTGTTATAAAACTTGCTCGAAGAAAAGGAAGTTTCCTTGACCCCGAACGACGCGTGTAGCGTTATCACCCAAGCAATACAGTTCCTAATCCAAATGCCGAGTTGAAAGCCGTCACCACTCGTAGTGGTAAGACGCACAATGGACCTTTGACTCCAATGCCTCCTCCACCAGGAGCAATGAGTCAAGTTACCAAGGATACAACGGACAAGGTGCATTTCTCAAGCCCACGAAGTACCGCACACGTCCCACCTTCGGTAGTCCAAGCTTTAAGTCCGGAACCCGAAGTTCCGAAGACAAATTCTGAGCCAGAAATGACTTCCGTCCCGGCTCAAAAGTCTAGTCAGCTTCCTTACCCATCAAGATTGCATGATGAGAAGCTCAAAGACAAAACCAAAGAACAAATGGAAAATTTTTCCAAATTTTCAATGAACTGCACTTTGATATAAGCTTCGTTGATGCTCTCGTTCTAATGCCCAAATTTGCATCCACGCTTAAAGGCTTGCTGAGCAACAAAGATAAGTTATCTGAGATGGCTAAAACCCCTCTCAATGAGCAATGCTCTGCGGTCCTTCTCAAGAAGCTTCCCAAAAAGCTTGAAGACCCCGGCAGGTTTTTAATCCCGTGTGATTTCTTGGGGATGGTTCAATGCTCCGCCTTGGCCGATCTTGGCGCTAGCATTAACCTCATGCCACTCTCAGTATGGAAGAAACTGTCTCTTCCTAAACTTACATCCACTTGTATGACACTCGAGCTAGCGGACCGTACCCAAACTCGTCCACTTGGGATAGCCGAGGATGTCGTGGTGAAAGTAGGAAAGTTTCATTTTCCTACTGACTTTGTTGTAGTAGACTTTGATGCAGATCCTAGAGTTCCCCTCATCTTAGGGAGAGCTTTTTTGAGAACGAGCTGTGCTCTAATTGATGTATTTGCTGAAGAGTTGACCATACGGGTTGACAACGAAGAACTCACGTTTAATATCAACCAGAACTCCAAACCTCTATACAAACATAGTGTTGCCACAATTGATCAAAAATCTGAAAGAATCAATGCAACACTCTCAAATTTCACGGTTAAGAGGAGTCATAAAAAACATGCTGAGCTAAAAGCTTTGAAAATCAACCCTGGTTCAAACAAATGGTTTGAAAGTTGTACCAAGGAAGTCCAGAGTGTTCTTGATGATGATGATCTAGAATCGGAGACTTTATCGGAAGTGGTGGAAATTGCTAGCTCTAAGAGCACACCACTTGTCCCACCTCCGGAATCAGTTTATCGTATTGAGATTGTTAACTTTGTGAATGAAACCAAACTCTCTTTGGTTTCATCTGGATTGGATGATGATGTTTGTGATCCAATGGGAGACATTCTTCCCATTGAAGAATTGCTCAACAATGATCCATCATCCCCTAGTCTTATTATTTCCGACTCTTCCATCCCTTCTCTCACTCCGGATGAGGAAGATGACAACTTTTGGAATGAAGTCGATGCCTTTCTTAGTAATGAGTCGATTCCAACAGGAATTGATAATACTTACTTTGATTCGGAGGGAGACATCCTTTTTCTGGAAAATCTGTTGATTGAAGAACCGTTTCCAACCCTCCCTACCGGAAATTCTGTTGACAATCACCACACAAACTTCAAGACTAAGCTTAAAAATGTCAAATATGGTGATTTGCTTTTTACTGATGAGGAATGGACTTGCATTCTCATGCACATCTTTATTCCATTCTTCACAGATGGTATGGTTGCTCTTTCCCTTTTCTCTTTCGGGAATGAGGACACCATCTTTGACCCCGGTATCATCCTTTATAGTTTCTACTATTAACAATACCGCGGTTGTATCTCGTCGGTGTGGAACTTTCTGATGTTCATATGTTTATTAACACTGTGAACGAAAGTCCGATCGAGATTGGTTTTCCACGTTGCTTCCCCAAGAACAAATGAATACGGGGTCGAGTCAAGCTAGCGACTCGGTTAACAAAAACAGTAGCACACTATATGGGTTTTCACCCGTATTTCTGACTTCTTTCTACTTTCTACCACCCTAGTGTGGGGGAGTTGCCCCCCGCTGTTGTACATAAGCTTTCTAAAAAAAAAAAAAAAAAAAAAAAAAAAAAAATTCAAATAATGGCCGTAGTATTTCCCTTTTACGTTCTCAGTTTCGGCATAACAGCCGGTACTTTGAATATTGAGGGCAATATTCATTTCTAGTGTGGGGGGGAATTCTCACGAATTTTATCATGTAATTATACCACCCTATTCCCCCATTTTTGGCCAAAATTTTTTTTGGAGTAAGTGTTTTGCACTTACTCAGCTTATGGTTATCAGTCCGCCATGTCTAATAAACAAAAGGATTGGCTAATCCAGGAGTAAACGGCTCTTGGTAAAGATATCTCAAATCCGTTGACGGCTTGCAATTTGCCCAAAATTGTATGGTGTTCAGCTCACCATATCTTTAATTAGTGAAGAGTTGGCTAGCCCGCAAGTTTATGGCTTGTGGTAAAGGCAGTTGGAAAACCATAATTGGTAATCGACTCACCAAAGATATTTTATCTAAGAGTTGGCTAGTCCAGAAGCAAACGGCTTCTGGTAAAGACAAATCAAATCCGTTGAAAGCTGGTGATTTGCTCAAAATCATATGGTTATCAGTGTACCATAGTTCTTACTTGAACTGAAACATTTGGCTACTCCAGAAGTAATGGCTTTTGGTAAAGAGATTCAAATCCATTATGTTTTCTCAAAAGATTGCTAGGGACTAGCAATGGTTTAGTGTGGGGGGATTTGATGAGTGCTTATTCACTCATCATTTTTGGTCAAATCTGAACTGCAAAACATTTAAAAACACTCAGAAATGCATCAAAATACTGAAAATATCTCAAAATTGTGTTTTATATGTTTCAGATGCAAAATTATCAAAAACAAAGGAAAAACGAACAAAGTTTGCATAATTGGCAGTTTCAGTCCCCCAACTTTTAAAAATGGCAACTTTAGTCCCTGGAATTTCATAGATTGACAGAATTTACCCCTGGACATTTTAAATTGGAAAATGAACATTTTTAGTCCTTTGGTATTTCTTACTTGTCAAAATTGGTCATTTTGATAATTTTTGGAAAATTACAATTTCAGTCCTTCGAGTTTAAAAAAATGACAGATTTGGTCCCTTGAATATTGGAGACTGACAAAACAGGCCCTTGGATTACTTTTCAGAAATTACACATTTGGTCCCTGGAGTTTCGAATTTTACAGCTTTGGTCCCTTAACTACTAAACGGGTTCAACTTAAATCCTATTCCAAGTTAACTACTCCAATAGCCCAAGTCCAATAGCTAATAACCCAGGCCCAACACCCTAATCCAGACCCGGTCAACCCATTTTACCCGGTCAACTGATAAACACCCAACCCCTACCCTGTCTTCCCCATTTCCCGCCCAAACACCCTGCGCCCAAGAAACACAGAACCCTAAATTCTCTTTTCCCTGAAACCAAAACACTCAACCTCATCTCTACCTATTACCCAGCTTCACACAACCTAACTCACCCTTAACCTCCTTTACCCAGGTTATCCCAACTCCCAAACCCACTTCTCTTTTCCCCCTCCTCCCAATGTCCAAGCTGGCAATCCATGGGCATAAAGCATCCACTGATGGCTCAGATGACTTCAAAATTGGTACCTAACAGTTGGATGGTGGGGATCATCTCAAAGAAAGCACACAAACGAATCTCTTGGCTGTTTTGCTCTCACAGAAGAAACACAATGCAAGAGCACTTGAAGAGAGTTGAAGACCATCAAGACTTTAGTATAAATACACATTGTAGCCAGTGTATAATGGCACCCTTAATTTAGTTTTCAAAAATTTAGTTTTTTGTTTTTAAAGTCTTTTGTACTGAGTTTATTTAATGAATGAGAAAGTTTTTTAGTTCAAGTTCCTGTCTTTCAGTTTATCAACAAATAAGCACTTGAGTGCTTATTTGTTCACTTTCTAGTTTTTAATTATCCATTAGCATCATATCAGTTCTAATTTAGTTTTAAGAGAGTAAAGTGGAATCTGTTTTAAGAATTTGGCACCCATTCAGGGGTGTTTGGGTCAGGCTGTTTATTGGTCAAAATCATGTCTTAACCCATTTGACTTATCAAGTCAAAGTACTTTTATCAAGCATAGGTTAGTAGGAAATGATTTCACAAGTTTTGTACAAGATTGGATAAAAGAAAGTTTGGTTTTAGCCCTTTTGCAACTGCACATTCAGCAGCTATGCTGCTGAATCTTGGCACTTTTTCTCGGTCTAAATGATTTCCAAATCGTGCTAATCTTGTTTCTATTAAACCTTTGCATACCCAACTTATCTTAGTTTCAGTTGCAAGCATCATAATCATCGCTAGCATAGTTAAATTTGAAGAAAAAAATCTGTCCATTTGCATTTTTTTCTCAGCAAACAGGTCCCAAAAGCCCACTGTGTACAGCTTATTTATAAGCTGTATAGTGTAAAATTGGCCTCCCAATCTGCTTTTTGTGAATCTCCACCACCCTAACTGTGTTTGTTGCAGCTTTTCATGGTCTTGGAAGCTCATTTTCCAGCTTAAAAATAAGCTTGAACAGGCCCCCAAGGCTGTTTTGCAGCCTGCTGCCACAGGTTAATGTTTTTTTTTCTTTTCTCAAATTAGCTTATAGGTAGAATTGAGTAGCTTATTTAGGTTTCTTAGGATTGGTTTAGTGCTATTAGTGGAGTCAGAATAGGATTAGCTTATTCCTGTTGCTAGGAGCTTATTTCATTTTCTCATTAACTTATTGCCGTAGTTTTAGCTTAGGATCTCCCTAGTTTAGAGCTTAACTGCTTTTTCCCCTTCATTCAGTTGCTTTTGTGATTGTTTTAGCTTATCTGAATTAGTGAACTTAATATTTCAGCCATTTGGCTCCATGGTCTGCTTATTTGATCCAATATTTGCTTATTTTGTGCTCAAAATGTTAAAGGAGTGTTTGGTTGTTTGCTTTAAAAGGAGTGTTAGTTGAAGTTTTTGCAAAACTGTTGGGAATAAGCAGTCCTAACTGCTTATTCAGTTGGTTAAGTTCAAAAAGTTTTCATCAAAAAGCCTTGGTCTTATGCTCACTTTGGTTTTCCAAAAGAAAAAAATCTAAAAAAAATGTTTTGCAAAAAAAACTGGCATAGCTGGGACTCGAACCCACGCCATCCAGCTCACACACCACACACTTACCATTCGCCCTTGGGACTTGTCTCATTCAAATATTGCAACATCTAATATGTAACCTTCATTTGCAGTTTTAGTTTTAAGCACTTCTTCGCTTATTTGGTAGCTTATTTGCATAACAACATACTGTTTTCCATTTTTTTTAGAATCAGTAATATTTCGAGTAGTTTCTGTGAAATTTTCAGAATTTTCAAAAATAGTTTAGTATTTTTAATCATTTAATTAGTTTTTAATAGTTTTTAATTCGTAGTAATTAATTTAAAAGTCAAAAAAATACCCGGTCTTTTTCTTAAATTATTTTTAGTCAATTAGAACGTAGGAAAATTGATTTCACACCCGTAGCCCTTAAATTGCAAAACTTTTACGTTTATGGCTCGGGTTGTTTCCCGGTTTTTACGTTTTTACGTTTTTGCACCCTAGGACTTAGTGTAGCGTTTTTACGTTTTTGCACCCTAGGACTTAGTGTAGCTTCGTTTTACCATTCCTTAGGCTTAGTGATAGTTTATTTTTAGTTTATTAGGGTTCCCTTTCCTTAATTACTTTCCCGTTAATTAATTCGTAGAAAACGTAATTTAATTCCAACAAATCATAAAAAAAAAAACCAATTCAAGTTCAAATCACGAAACTCAACGAATCCTTCCATTCACACCTCGTTGGGACACGACCCGGGAAATCACTTTCCCGGTATCACTTTTATCACACCCGTGAGATTTGGCACGTTAACCCTTTTCCTAAAAGGTTGATTTGTCGGATTTTACGGTTATTTTGATATACGTTGATATTGTGTTTTTCACCACTCACTTTACACGAATCAATAAGTTCACTCCTATGAACAAAGGTACAGGTCAGAGAGATGAAGGAAGTTCCAAAAGAGCTGTTGATGATTTAGAGCAGGATCAGTCAAAGAGGCAGAGGATTGATCGAAACTAAAGGACCGAAAGATTAAACAGTTTGATGGTGCTTGATACGACGGGAAAAAGGCTTGGTGCAGGTCATCCGACAATAACATACCCTGCAACTAAAGTTAACTTGACAAATGGTGGCACTATAATTAGCATCACGAGGTCTGACGGGGTTGAAACTACATTTAACAACTTGGGTCAGTTGTTACATACTATAGACAGAGAAAATTTGGAAACTGTTTGGACCTGTGTTAAAATTGGCTATGAGGCAAGACGGGCCACAGGTTACCTAGGATTTGATTTATGGTATGGGATGAAGTACGTGTTTGAGCCCGATATAGAGGATGCTGAATGGAATGAAACACTGGTCAGGAGTTGGAGATTGTACGAAAAGTGTAGAGTTCATGTCGTTACTACGCCGACAAAATATTTGTACATGCTGGATGATGCAGAATACCCTCTAACACCAACTCTAGCTTGTAACATGTTGTTTCAGAAGCTGACTACAAATAAAATAAGTGAAGTGACATATCGGCTTCTTGAAAAGATTGAAGGAATAGCGCGTATGTAAACTTTAATAATGTATCCGTTTTTAAATGGAAACTCGCATATTTTGGACGCAAATATCAACTTTGTGTGTGTTGTTAAAATAATTGATAGTCAAAAAGTCCCTAAGGTACAAAAATGCTATTTGCGAATTAAAAGGTCGACTACTTAAATTCAAAGTGTTTATAATTGTGGATAAGCCTTATCCAAAAACAAAGGAGAGAAAATCTGCTAGTACAGCTGCTAGTAGTATAGTCACATCTACTTGTTAATTTTACTACTGCCAGTGATAGAAGACCTCAATGAAATGATGTGTACAGTTAAATTCATTTGAGTTGATTATTTTGAGCTATATGCGACATTTCTAAACGTAAAAAAATGAAACACTGCTTTTATGCTCGATTGCTTAAACTAAAAATCTCAAATTATAAAATGAATTGGTTGTATACTTTCAACTGCTAGTTATTTTTACAACCGCTATTTATTTGTACTACTGCTAGTAAAACTGAGTTGGCTGTATACTTACAACTGCTAGTAGTATACTAACAACTGCTAGCTAATTTAACTACTGCTAGTGATAGAAGAAATCAACGAAATGATGCTACCTGACAAGTGCTAGTTAAAGTGTACTAGTGTTGAATGTTAAATCTGTTTTTTTCAAGTGGGCATAGTCACTAGCTGGTAGTTATTAGAAGATTGTAGAATACGAATTGTATAACTAAAAGGACTCCTTGGTTTATAAAAGCGGTCCATAGCGAGAAGTTTCCCTACATACAACAGTTGGTTGCCTAATTGATTTTTGGAAACAACTGCTAGCTGCCCAGATTACATAAACAGAGGAAATAGTAAATACGTTGACATACAATGTTTCATACATACAACCTACAACATATTATGCTTACTACATAATTATAAGTTTAATGGTTACATATTATAGAACCACTTGATTTATAACTTTCAGCGAGTACGAAAAAGCTAACCACTCCATGCTTCCTTCCCCATACAGACAGCGTACTAAAACCACAAAGCCTCATTCCAATTAAGCATGATCGATAACTTCAGGTGGACAAACCTGTTGAAAATGCCCTTCATATATCGTTAACCAAGTAAAGTGATAATGTTTTAAAGGAAGATGAATAGAATGGTAAGTTACAAAAAAAACATACTATACACAACACGCTCTGTGTGATTTAACAAAAGAAGAGATTCTTTGTATGGGGCGATGTAGAAAGTTCCAGCATCTCCTAACATTCCCATGGTGACAAATAATTCAAGTTCTTGGTTGTACACAAATACAGAGTGACCCAAATGATTGTCGTTGTAGGCTTCCACTATTGGAGCATGATGCTTTGTAAACCCAAGCAAATGAACCGAAACTAGGATAGGGATGGCGAATAGGCTTCTAAATGATCTTATGGAAGAACTGTTCACATCCAACAACCATCCATAAAACAATGGCATACCTTGACCAATGATCATCCCAGAAATGACCAGAGATGTTCCAAGATCCGTAACAAAGAATGGAACTGGGAGTTCATTTTTTAAAATTTGCGGTATGTCTAATAACTTTAAATTGGCTGGTTACCAAATCAAAAGAAATCAACATATATATCTTGTACATAACACCATCCTCTTTAGTTAACTTTTCACTCCCAGTCCAATAGATAAAACGACCACAACTGCATGAGTTTTACGTTTCAATTTGATTGTTTCACGAGGGGGGTGGAAATTTTCAAGGCGTGTCCACCTTAAAGAGTTCAAAGAAAAGACAGACACATACCAGAAACCACTTTGGAAAACAGGATAGGAGACCTTCACGATCGTCGGATCAAGAGTGTCTGGACAGACACCAAAACCAAAACAAATCTTTAGAGATTCAATTTGATGCGTGTAAAACAGGACAAATACTGCAAGTGATTTTTTGATTGCCGGGTTTCAAATAACAGACATTAGATTAGAACCATAAACAAAACACGAAAGACCATTTGAATTGCCAACTGCAATCATAGATGAAAGCATTAAATCTGTATGAAGTGCCGTAGCGATTAGCTGTTCATCTAAAGCTAACATAACACCTTGGTGACCCTGATCGAATGTTAGCGTAAAAAAACACTCATCATTACGACGAACACCGTAATTAAAGATGAAGTTTCCACAATATATACTAGCCTTTCATAACTTGCAAACAGTACTAGCTGGAGTATAGACTTAGGAGGTAGCCTACAGATGATATCTAGTTGAACATCCAGTGGGATATTGTTAGACATTTTGTTAAACAAAAGCAGAAAGATTAGGATAAAGATATGAAGTGAATAGACCAAAAGAAGAAAGAAAGATTTTGTTAAACAAAATAAGAAAGATTTGTATTGAAGAAAGAGATTGGGAACAGAAGACATTAAAGGACATCTACCGTGATGTACTTTAGGGCAACCAAATATTTAATTTTGCTGTATACCAAATATTAATAAAGTATACATAACTAATATAGAATTGGTTTGCAAACCATAGGCCTTTTTGTGTATGTGCACTGGTATTAACAAAAGAAATGCAATTGAGCTAAAAAAAATAAAAATAAATTAATAATCGAGTAATATATAACACAAGTAAAAATACCTATAGTAAAAGTTGAAAGAAAAATACTGCACAAGTCAACATTTGACAATAATTATGGGTCAAACAGACATTAAGGATGGTACCTTGAAAGACCGCTAACAATTTTTGTATTCAACCTTGTGCTTCCAGAAGTATTCAAGCATCCGTTCACGGTAAGCTAACGCTGTTTGAAGAGGGTCGTCTACTTCCAGAGGTTGGTTACGAAGCAATCTGTACAAAATAATGCACACCCATACTCCGCAATCGCCATAAAAGTCTGATTGTTGTGGGACTTTTGGACACTTGTATGTGATTATATAATCCCCGGGTGATATGCCCTTACTATGCAGTACCCCAGCCTTTGTTAGGTACAATTTAAGCTGTGTTTGTAACTTTCTCTTCAAACCTCGCCACCACCGTGAACCTCTTTCGGCTGACCCGAGAGAGTCATAAAGGTAAACAACTCCAGTGCGGATATGGAGCACACCGAGTACCCAGTGTTTTTCAATGTCATTCACGGGAAAATACACCTGATATATAAACCAATTGCAGAATATTATAAGCTATTTATAACTGTAGTGCTATATGTACGGTAAGAGTGTGCCAAACTGACCTTTTTAACATCTCGCCAAGCCACAGGGTATGTTGTGCCATCTGAATAAGTGGTAGACATTTTGCCATCTAGGATTTGACTGCAGAAATTACACACTGCCAACGCCCAATTTGCATCGGCTGGTCTAAACAACCACATCAAATCAAGCCATACATCCAAGTGCTACGGACATATAAAGCAAATCAAACCTGTTAACATTCGGTTCCAAAGTAACAAAACAAAATAATAAACATGTGTAGGAGACCAGATAAAAATCAGGTTTAGTCACTAAGTCATTAAGCCACCCGTCGGTGCAATCTTCAACACATGCCAAGGCTACCCAAAAACCCCTATAAGCGACAACGGAACCGGAGCCCCAAGGAAACGTATAAAGTAATGGTTTTTTAAGCTTGAAATAGTCTCGAAGGTAATCAGGCACAGTAACCTTCTTCTTGTTGCATTTCGGGTGTCGTAAAAGTTCCTAAAAAAATTATATATTGAATAACATTAACCAAATGATAATGATGTTAATGGATTAACAAACAGAACATACCTCTACAAACGGTTCATTTGCGGGCGAATAGAAGTGACTAACTCGACGCGTTTTGGGGTTTCCGGATGTTTCCTGAAAGCATACTTGAAAAATAAGCAGACAAGCGGAAAATATTCGTTTCCTTTAGAATTTAATAAGGTTCTTTACATCGGAACCGGCAGCCAGGATAATAGCCTCGTTAATGACACCGTGCGATCTTGTAAGACGGCGACAAGTAGTAGTTGATGTTTTTGATAGCCTAGCTGGCGAATTGACAGAATCAGCCAACTTGGTATAATGTTTTATAATGCTATTTCTTTTACTGACGTTGTCGTTCAATTTTACTCTCTTTTTTTTGTTCGTATTGTTATGGGAGAAAAGTTCTTCCAACGGAGGTTTGTCATTAGGACCTACCACATTTGCAAATGACAATTTGTTGGATTTAACCTGAGATTTAGGGGCTTCAGGGTCTTTCTTTGTTGGTGTTTCTTCTTGGCTAACCACATCGACATCATTGTTACCGGATCGAAGGCCAACAAACGATTTTTCCTCAACCACATTCACTTCTTGCTCATCAAAATCCATTATATCTAAAGACGGAACACACAATGTTTTATCGACGCTTTCGTTGAAATTATCTTCGGAGGAAACAGGTCCCAACATAGGTGTGTCATTTTGGCCAACCACATTTACATATGGCAGGTTGCTGTCTTTGAACTGGGATTTGAAAATATAGTATTTTAAAAACAGCACATTAAAATCTTTTATTTATCGGCGTTGTTTTACTGATAATGTAAATACCTCTAGAGCTTCGTTGTTTGGTGTTCCTTCTTCTGTCTGCACACCAACAATATTGTTAACGGGTTCAGGTTCCCCAGCCAATTGTTTCTGATCCACATATTGTTGTTCATTATCACAATCCATTGCATCTACAGAATTATCACCCGAAAATTTATCGTCGTTTATGTAAGACGACCAATCGTTACTACAATCCGGTTCCTGATGAATTTTAAATATATATACGTAAGTAGGGACATATGTAATACTACGTACTTGATATGTAAACTGTAAGTGAAAGATAACATATAATAATGGGATCACCGAGTGTTTTTTTTCCTCGTTATGTGCAACTTGTTGAAGTTGAGTAGTACCTTCACCTCCATATTCCATAGCAGGACATTTTTTGGTCATGGCACAAGCTTCTACAAGAATCCCAAGGTTATATGGTTGAGTTTCTTTAAGCCTACCATCATTGTCAATGTCTGTTGCATCTTCCGCATCGACGACCTTATCCCTGTTAGGGCCTAGAGTATGACACGACGTGGCCTGTAGCGACCAAGGTTTGATATAAGTGTAGACACGAACGATTATTTGGGTTTGGTATAACATTGGAGGTAAACTAAAAAGTAAATACAAACCTTCGAATCATCATGATTAACGTCAAAGTCGTTTGTATTGGCACAACTTTTAGATTGATCAGGAACAAAGGCCGCATCATTTTTAAGACCCAAAAGTTTCTGTACTTTTGAAACTCTGCTTTTGACAGTCGTAAACACATCAAGTACAATCGGTGTGTTTCTGACCGAATGAATGTCGTTTTCTATCATCAAAAGTTTTTGATCCAAATCCACTAACTCACGAATTAGAGCCCTTGTTGAAAGAGTGGTCCCCGTTTGTGCACCATTTAAAGAAGGTTGTTGCTTAATGTTGAGATACAATGCGTTTCAGATAACCCCTTCCGTTGACTTTCCATGCCAGTGTGTAAATTGAAATCGTCCACGAATTCATTCGAATGATCTGCAGTCTGTGTCTGGCACAGACAAACCATCTATAAATTGGGCACTGGCAATACACCACGGTTTCTTCATTTCAGCTTGTGTTGCAGAAAGTTCAACCATGGAAGTTGAGTCCTAAGAACAAAAAAAAGTTACAATTACTGATATTGTGAACAAAATTAGGTACAACTTAGTATAGTCTGCATCATAAGACTGTGTGATGCCTACCAGTCTAAATAGATTAAAACACTCTATGTTCCGAAACTTTGAAAGTCCTGACCAAACAAGAGCACCTGGAATGACCTTGTTGTCTTTCACCCACCAAAGTGAGCTTTTAGGAAAACTCTCCAAAATCCAAATCTGTAATAGGCACACCCGTCACCTTTAAAAATGTCTAGTTATGCAGTTATCGTTTTTGAATTTGTTTAAAGGTTTAACAAAGTAAAGGTCACCTATTTAGGATAAAACAATACCTTTATGATTACAATTACAAAAAAATCGTAAACTAATAAGTGTTATAACATTGTTGTAATCTAAATTACGGGTAACATTTATATTACGTGTATACAGACCAAAAGAGCATAATTTCATAACAATAAAACAACATCATTATTTATAGGTACTTTTCGATTGAATAAGTAATAGCACAACAAAATAGAATGAAAACCTTTTAATAACCTGTTTTCTAAAGAAATATGTTATCAAACTAAGACATGCATACATTAGTACAAACTACTGAGAATTCTAACCTTGAAAGCCCAAGCGAACCCGTATAGATTGTATGTCGCACTGAACTTTGGGTTTTTTTACAATTTTAACAGATGATCTTTTCTGTGTATATGAACAATATTGACAGTCCTTTGATAAAATTTATGCCACATATATTCACCCCAAGAAAATACATTCCAGGCTTCAAAGTCGTCAACCAAGGACAATAAGTGATTATGGATGCAATTCCTGTCTTCTTTTCCCATAAACACCAGGTCTTTAGCTACCAACAGACACACCCTAATAGCATCCTCATCAGAAAGAGATAACCACCTTTTTCCATCATTAACAAGTTCCAAAAGATCAATGGCATGTACATTTGTTATACCATTAGTCCTTTTTTCTGGAAATACACGATCACAGAAAGCGCTAGATCTTTTAATCGATTTCGAAAATTTGCCAAATCGAAACATGTTATCAGACAAAATTCTTTCCGGCCAAAACTTAACGAATGCTCCCTAATTTGGAATGTTAATGGAGGGGAATCAGAGGAGATGTTAGAAACATATACCTGGTGTTGCAAAACATAATGCATCAGAAGGCAGTCATTATCGCACGACTTTATATCCAACCATGGACCAAAAACTGTTTGCCTGAACAACCTTTCGCAGTTTTCGTTCTTTGACAAACAGAGTTTAATATCTTGCAGCAACTTCAATGTAGAACGAACTACGATTTTACAAATTGTACAACTTTAATTTTGTCATACGGAATTATACAGTAAAATTAATTAGGGGTTAGAGGGTTCTGTGAATAAGATGTGGTTTGTGAGTGTGTGCGCGTGATGTAGAAGAAGATGTTTAGATGTAGAAGCTATTAAATTGTACAAGAAGATGTTTGATTGTGTGTGTGTGCGCGTGATGCTGTGTGAGTACGTTTCTGAGTTATTATTATTAGTTTTATAATACAAACAGTGTAAAATGACCATATTATCCTCGTGTATAAATACAAGTTGCCCAATAATATATAGTTGCCCGAAAATACATTTAGGTTGCCCAAAAAACAATACCTTACAATACATGACAAATACTTTCAAAATATGTACTTGTGTCATACCTTTGTCGGACACGTGGCACCCCATGGTTGGCTACAAGAAAATCGTTGGGCAACTAGTCCCATTTCGTAATGCAAAAAAGCGTGATCCGTAAAGTGATAAGCCTCAGGGCGCGCGGTCCATTTGCATCATTTTCCCTATTTTAAATATGTAAAGTGCAAAAAAAATAAAAATAAAAAATAAATAAATAAATAAAAATTATCGAAACTAAAAAGGATTTTTTTAAATAAAAAATAAAATATTTTTTTTTACCATTATACCCTTTTGAATTATTTAATAAAATTTAATATTCAAAAAGATTTGATTGGTTGATAATGGTTCTCGCAGTTCTCGGTATTTTTTTTGTTCTGAAAATAACCTCACCCTATATATATATATATATATATATATATATATATATATATATAGGGGGTGTTTCTTGTGAGAAGTCTAATTTTGGTGAGAACGCGAGAAGAGATCCTAGCCCTCCATCTAATCCCTCCTTTTCTTAGATCTAATGGCTAAGATTAATCCAACCATTTGCACTAACTATACATTAAACAAGGGTATTTTTGTAAATTCAATCCAAACACTTAATATAAGAAAAATACACACACAAGTCCCATAGTTAAGGTGAAATCAACTCGGATCTTCTCCCATCATAGTCGTACAAACCATGCAAATCACCCCAGATTAAACCACCGATATGCGCTGCCGATCAAATCCCCACTACACCGCCACAATTATAGTTGTAATAACCGTTCTATCAAAACCTTCTACCACCGTCTTCGATCGTCTACCACCTTCTACCACCGTCTATTACCGGAATCGCCACCGAAATCATAATCAATCATAAAAAAACATACAATTCGACAAATATGAGTAAAGAAGAAGAAGATGTTAATGGAATTAGGTCAATTGAAGTTCAGATTGATGAAGAAGATGAACTTTTCAATTCAGACTACATAGAAATTTCAAGTAACTATTATTTTATTGTGGAATTCTGAATTATTATGTGTTTGAAGTTAGTATCATTGTTTAAATTGTATATATGTCACATGTGAATGTATAGATTACTAATTAGGTCTTGATTATTATAAGCTACTTAATTAGTTTATGTAAAGTAGAATATAGGAGAGATTTTTTGATCTTATTAGTTGATTTTTAAGTTTAGTAAGAGTATCTTCGCATGTGAAAATATCATCAAGGAATGAAATTTGGATGTTATTATCGGATTATTTGGTTTTTTAAGTATAGTACGAGTATCTTCACATGTGAAAATATCATCAAGGAATGAAATTTGGATGTTATTAGCAGATTATTTGGTTTTTTAAGTATAGTACGAGTATCTTCGCATGTGAAAAATCAATCAAGGAATGAAATTTGGATGTTATTATCGGATTATTTTGTTATTTAAGTATAGTACGAGTATCTTCACATGTGAAAATATCATCAAGGAATGAAATTTGGATGTTATTAGCGGATTATTTGGTTTTTTAAGTATAGTACGAGTATCTTCGCGCGTGAAAAATCAATCAAGGAATGAAATTTGGATGTTATTAGCAGATTATTTGGTTATTTAAGTATAGTACGAGTATCTTCGCATGTGAAAATATCATCAAGGAATGAAATTTGGATGTTATTAGCAGATTATTTGGTTATTTAAGTATAGTACGAGTATTTTCGCAAGTGAAAATATCATCAAGGAATATAATTTTGATGTTATTAGTGGATTATTTGGTTGTTTAAGTATACTACGAGTATCTTCGCGCGTGAAAATATCATCAAGGAATAAAATTTGGATGTTATTAGCAGATTATTTGGTCATTAAAGTATAGTACGAGAATCTTCGCAAGTGAAAATATCATGAAGGAATGAAATATGGATGTCATTAGCGGATATTTGGTTATTTAAGTATAGTGCGAGTATCTTCGAGCGTGAAAATATCATCAAGGAATGAAATATTTATGTTATTAGCGGATAATTTGGTTGTTTAAGTATTGGAACGTAGAATTTAGCATAAAAAATTCAAACTAACATGCCTCACATACCACACTTGTACATATGTGAAAACTAGCTTAAGTTTGAAATTGGCACCTATTATAAGTTGAGTAATTGCAGCAAAAATCTACAGCGAGTTCCAAGCTGTTATACATAGATAACTTGAGTATAAATCGAAAGGTATTGCAGGTACAAGCCTATGTGCCATGTTTCATGTAGCAGTGTGGAGTAAATGCTTGTCAATTTTTAGTTTTCAATAAGAAAAAGTTTTTTTTCTTTTTTTTCACATGTGATTATGTGAGCAAGCTTTAATTTACATATGTACAAGTTCTTTTTTGCATTAAATTTTTTCAGATATCGAGAAGTATGGTGAGTATATCTTCACATCGTACTGATAGTGATCATGAACACGCAATATAATAAGGCTGATGGGCGAGACTACTAAGATTAGTTCAACATAGTATCATCTTATAATGATATTGTTTGCATCTACTGAACATTATTGTTCACGTATAGATTAGTGCTAGCATACTAATTAGCTAGCTGTTTGTCGAATTGTAGAAGCCGATCTGTGATATTTTTTCGTTGATGTTTAGAGTGCCATTATCATGTATCACATATATTCAATTCTGTTAGTATAATTGTATAAGCTACATGAAACATTTAGCTAAACTGATTGTAACTTCTTGCAGGAACTCATTCAACATGTGGACCAAATGAGCAAGCACTCTTTATGTTGCTGTAGGCGTGTCACCTTCTACAGTTAGGTATACTCATTATTCATTTTTTCGTATTAGATTGCTTTGTATTATCTGAAAGTTGTGTATTTGACTAAACATTCTTGCGTGTGAAATATTTCTAGCTAGAATTTTTTTGTGGCATAGTATATCAGTCTACATACCCTGTATTGGTGAATCCTTTTAGTTCGAACAAAGTGACCTTTTTTAGATTTTAACCAATTACATCACATGAGACAACGGGGCTACTAGTTTGTCAGTGTAACAGAAATTGCCATGCTTACTACGTATGTTGTAGGAATTACAAAGCAATATTTGCTGCTATAGTTCAACATGGGGATGGAGGTCAAGTTACCAAATTTCTTGCACCGGATAAGTGTATCCCGAGACGGAAGTTTTGCAGGTACAGTTTCACCTCTTTTGTTGTCTTACTAAGATATTTCTTCTTAACATGACATTCTTTTTTGCGGTTTACATAATTGCATCTAGATTATCGAAGTTGAACTAGAGCCTGGGCTACATGAGATTCAGTATGATGAAGAGTGGCTAGCAGTAACTTGCAGATACAATGATTGATTGTCAATCATCCCTTTGTTACGGCTACCGTATTGTTTAGTTGGTTAAGTTTTGATTTTTATTTGTATAATGCTTTTTAAGATTACTGAATTTGATTGTAAATTAAGTTTTGAGTTTTTTGATGTTTTTGTGCTGTTTAGTTGATAATGCTGCTACATGTATTGATTTTGATGCGAAATTCTGATTTATATGGCTTTTTATGTTGTTTAGTTGATAATGCTGTTTAGTTTATTGAATTTGATGGTAAATTATGTTAACATTTTGATTTGTTTAGCAATTTCTTTGTCATTGTGCTGTTTAGCTGATAATTTGTTGAATTCGATGTGTTACAGTCAGCGGTGGTGGTGATTGGAGATGAGGAAGTGCATTTGGTAGCAATGCCAAGTAAATTAAAGAAATTCCCATGTTTTTGGTGCTGTGTTGTTCCAGCTCGATTATACGATGCATGTTTAGGGATGTTGAATATGCGCTGTTTATCGATTGTGTTTGATCTTGATGAGAAATTGATTGTTGCGAATACGATGAAGTCGTTTGAGGATAGGATTGAGCTTTTGACTGGGTGGATTGGGCAGGAGTCTGATCCGGGTAGGGTGAATGGGATGACGAATGAGCTTAGACGATATGTTGATGATCGAGCATTGGTGAAACAGTATATTGAGAATGACGTTGTTACGGATAATGGGGAGAGGTATACTGTGCAAATGGAGCCAGTTCCTGTCAATGCTGCTGGTAATGAGAATGTGGTTCGACCCATTATAAGGTTGCCTGAAAAAAATTTAGTCTTGACCCGCATTAATCCCAAGGTCAGAACATTATGTATTGTCAGTGTTTTTGCTTTATAAACTGTCATATATCTGATGTTATGTGTGGGGACATGGTAAGGGTTTAAGGATTGATTTAGAAGCGTTAGGATTCCCTAAATTCCTTGCAAAATGTCTGTTATAATCTTAGGTGTTGTGGTTGAGGACGAAACTAATGATTAGCATTCGTCTTTTGTAGTAATTAAAGGCAAGACACACGATTGAAGTGGTTTCAGTCATCATCTCTAGCAAATCGTTATAGAAGCTTGTGTAGCTAAAGACGAAACTCTAATGATTATATTTCGTCTCAATATAGTTAAAGGTTTTGACTGCAATAGATCTTACTGTATTAATTTTTGCAATGTCATTAGTTTTCGTCTTTTGCTGATGAACTTATTGCACAAATGCTGGATATAGAATGTCATTAATGTTGAAATTCATGCTACTCATAATTGCATCTTTCATTCTTTTTCGTCTTATATGGGTTGCTTTAGGAAGTTAAGAAATCATGATTCTGGGTTACAATAATTAGTTTCTGCTTTTCTCAGTTTCTAACTGTGGTCTACTTTGGTGGGTAAACTTATGAAGGAATAGCCACCCATATATCACTAAATTAACTTCTCACAGCAATTTTCAATAGCAGCCTTATCCCAACTCCTAATAACTAAATTAAGAGAAGAATTATCTAGTGTAAACATCTATGTCACGTCTAGGCCAGTTAATTACTGGGAATTGCGCCCACTTGTAAAAACCCCAATTTGGCCATACTGTATAGGGACTGCCACTGAGGCCGAACATGGCATGTTTCTAACTCACAGACATGCTTTAATGGCTCATGCTATAAATTAGAATTCACATGCTTTCTGTGATTTCTGGTGATTAGCTCATGCCCCATGACCTATTTTTTACTTCTCTGTTTGCAAGTCATTTTTTTTGGAGATTGTATTCACATTTATCAGATCAAATTCGGACACACTATCTAGGGACTATTGAGGCCCACAGGCCTGTTGCTGCACTCACGCACATATGCATGTATCTACTGGTTTCAGAGGACCATTCTATATATAGACTCACATATTGTCTATTTCTTGTGATTAGCTAATGAGAAAATCAGTTTTTTTGTATACCTTCTTAATTTGATACTTTAAGGTCACATTTTATTATTGGATTATAGAAATCATTGACACCTGTTATGCAAAGGGCCTAACTAAGATAATATTGGCACGGTTGAACATTTACGTTGTATTCTTTGTAATCATGTCATGAAACCATTAAGGTTTAACAAATTGTTATGTAGCTACAAATCTGTTTTTCTTTTTTGTTCGGTATTTTTTGTTGTTGCTTTTGTTCTAACATTAGCAGGGAAGTGATTCCTGAGGGATCGCCAAAAAAATGAAAAAAAAAATAGTACTTGTGGTCAATGGGAAATTCACATACAATGAATTCCTAAGCTTTTGTCAGTTTTTATAATAATTTGTTTGCACATACAGATTCGTGATACCAGTGTCCTTGTGAGGCTACGACCCGCCTGGGAGGAATTGAGAAGCTATTTGATTGCAAAAGGCCGTAAAAGATTTGAAGTTCATGTCTGCACAATGGCTGAAAGAGATTATGCATTGGAGATGTGGAGGTTGCTAGACCCAGGGGCACACCTAATTGCTCCAAACCAATTGTTGAAGCGTGTTGTATGTGTCAAATCAGGCAAGCATTCTATTCTGACTAAACAAATAGCTTAATTCACTTGCTTTGCAGCAATCTTGACTTTTTCTTCTTCTTGGCGTCACTTGTTCACCTTCAATAACTTTCAACTAGGAAAAACGTGTGAAATCCAAATAATAATGTAATAACTGTGCGTGTGTAACGGTGTGGTCAAGGAGTGATTCAGGATTACAATTAGGGTCTGTTTGGTTTGGAAATGGGATTGGGAATGAGTACGGATTTGAAGAAAACTAGGCGAGAGAAAAAAAAGGTATTATTGTAAAAGAATAATTTTTCAGAGAGAGAGAGTGGGAGGCGATTGTATGTGAGAGAGATTCCTTCACATGGGATTTGTAAAATCAATACTTCATGGGTTCGGTTCACTGAAACCCATATACACATAGCAAACACAGTTAATTACTTTCATTCCCATATCCTTGGTCCAAAACCCACAAAGCAAATATTACACAGTACTTCGCATTTCTGTATTCAACTCACTACCGTCCAAACCCTAAATCTTTATGCCTTGCTTCTTTTATCTTGTGTAGGTGCACGCAAGTCTTTGCTGAATGTGTTCCAAGATTGAAACTGTCATCAAGGGATGGCTATGGTAATTGATGATAGGTTAAAAGTTTGGGAAGAGAAGGATCAACCTCGAGTTCATGTGGTACCTGCTTTCGCTCCTTATTATGCTCCACAAGCAGAGGTACTGTAAAGTTTAGTCTTGACTTCTTCATTTTATTTAGTAAATTAAGTTACTAACGTGCCTTTTTTTTCATATCAAATTTCTCTTGATAGACAGCAAACGCGGTTCCTGTTCTTTGTGTGGCAAGGAATGTTGCATGCAATGTTAGAGGCGGTTTCTTCAAGTAAGATAGCTTAAGCAAATCATTCTTTTATATTGTACATTCATTTTGGCCCTACTTACTTTACTTATCCTGTGTTTGGCACAGAGAATTCGATGAGAATTTGCTAAGGAGACTTTCCGAATACTTTTATGAAGACGAAGCATCAAATCTACCATCTGCAACTGATGTTTCCAATTTTCTAATGTCAGAGGTGAGTGAATTAGACATCTATGGGTGTTAGTAATATCTTTGAGAATGTCTTACTTATTTTCATTACTTATTCTACGAATCCTTTCTCAGGTATCAGTTCCAAATGCAAGTATCCACGGGCCACCATCTTCCAGACCATTGATTCCTTTAGAAAGTATGTATTAGTAAAACTTTTTCTTCACTTACACACAAGAGTATTTAAGATAATGATGAATTTCCTAAGGGTATTATCAAGTGTACTTTCTGATGACCTTAATGATGAATTGATGATAATCTCAACTGGAAAGTCGGCAGTTTGAAATTATTGGCCTCTGTTATCGTCACTTATATTTTTGGAACACCCAAAGAGACCTGGTATTGAGGATCCTGTCCCACCATATAATATGGTTAGAAATTGGATATGAATGCTCATTTTGGTGGTTTTAATTCTGCTTTACTGGAAGCTGGGAAATCTGTTTGGGTCATGAATGTGGTTCCTACGAGTGGGCCTAACCACCTTCCGCTCATCTTAGACAGAGGGTTTCCTGGCATTTTGCATGATTAGTATGTTATGTTTTTCCATCTTTCTAGTTATAAGTAAAACTATCTGATTTGTGCTTCATCTCAAATGGGTCTAACAGGTTAAAATTTGCCTAAAGTCTACTTCCAGCGAAGCGTATCTCTTGAAAATTTAAGTTTAAACAAATGTTACAGGAAATGTTGCATTGCTCAATATGAAAGCTCAAAATGTTCATAACTTCCGAATGCTTTAACTCATAAGCTTTGTCACTTCTACAATTTTATTCTAAAATATTCAATTGCTTATCAGTTCCTCAATGCTACTTGTTTTTAAAGTTCGAAATGGTTTTATAAGTATAGCTTGATTGTAACGATTATTGTTTTTAATAACTATACTTCTATTCGATGCAGGTTGTTGATCTTTCTCATTATGGTAGAATAAGAGGTAAACAGGTTGACTCAAAAGTTTTCCAATAGAAGTGCTATTCAGCAAACCTTATCTCCCTTTTTATTCATAATTGTATTTTATGTATGGACCACATACTGCCATGTGGCGATGCCTATAGGACCGGCTTTTGGAATATTTGATGCAGAAATTGATATTATGCAGTCACAAAGACACTCATCTTCATGAGAGAGATGCACTAGATATAGAAAAATCCAATACAAAATGCAAATAAAGAAGAAATTAGGAAACATTTTATGGCAACAGAACGCGGTTGAGGAAAGGATTATTCGCTATTTCTATAGAACTTCGGAAGTATTCCTGAAAGCTTTCACACAAGTAATTTGAGTCAACGTTAAAAAATATTCGCCAATGATGGCCAAGAAGAACCATTTCTGTAACTGGATCAAAAAGGGTTCAGTATAAAAAGTTGGCTTAAATGTATTTACTACTGTTGTATCATAAACTAATGTAGAAACTATAAAAAACTTCTGCTGTATTATAATTAGTTGATGGTATTTATTATTGGTCTTTATTGGTGAGACTTAGTTCGAACTAAGTTATCTTGATTTTATATTTTAACCAATTTTATCACATAAGACTGGCAAAAAAGCTTGATTTTTGTGGCAAAAAATCAATCTCAGGCCAATGTTTGCTTTATTACCATTTATGAACATATACTTTTCACGTGTGACCAAGTTGTTCACACATCTTTAAAATCTAAGAGACATCGAAACATACAGTTTAATATGCGGCCAAGTTGTTCACACATCCTAAAAAGCTACGAGCCATATATTTTCACATGTGAGCAAGTTATTAGACATATATTTTCATATGTGACTAAGTAGTTCACGCATCTTAAAATGTACGAGATATATATTTTCACATGTGACCAAATTGTTCACGCATCATTAAGATATACAAGACATACTTCACATGTGACCAACTTGTTCGTGCATTTTAATAAGCTACGAGACATAAACATATATTTTCACATGTGAAAAAGTTGTTCACGCATCTTAAAAAGCTACGAGACTTATATTTTCACATGTGACCAAGTTATTAACACATCTTAGTAAGCTAGGAGACATATAGTTTCGCATGTGACCAAATTACGAAACATATTTTCACATGCGAAAATATATTTTCAAGTTACTCATATTAATAAGCTACAAGATGCAAACATATATTTTCATATGTGACAAAGTTGTTCACGAATCTGAAAAAGCTACAAGACATATATATTCACATCTGACCAAGTTACGGGACAAATATTTTCACATGTAACTAGTTTTTTATGCTTCTTAAAAAGCTACGACATAAATATTTTCACATGTGACCAAGTTGTGAAGATATTCTTAAAAAACTTCAATCCTTGCTAATAATTTTCACATGTGAAGATATTCTTACAAAAAATAAATAATCATCAAATAAACATTAATACATCCTAATTTTTCACTTATGATACAAAAAATATGCTAGTAAGGTCAAAGATTCAATCATTGCTCATAATTTTCACATGTGAAAATATTCTTACAAAACTTAAATAATTGTCTAGTATTAAACATCAATGTCTCCTATTTTTACACTTCTAGTATAAAAAATATGTTAGTATGATCAAAGCTTCAATCCTTGCTTATAGTTTTCACGTGTGAAAATATTCTTATAAAACTTAAATAATAGTCTATTAAACATTAATATCTCCTATTTTTGCACTTCTAGTATTAAAAATATGCTAGTAAGATCAAAGCTTCAATCATTACTCATAATTTTCACATGTGAAGATATTCTTACAAAACTTATAATCGTCTATTAAATATTAATATCTCCTATACTTACACTTCTATTATAAAAAGTACGCTACTAAGGTTAAAACTTCAATCATTGCTCATAATTTTCACGCGCAAAGATATTTATTACAACACTAATATTGGTCTATTAAACATCAATATCTCTTATTTTTGCACTTTTAGTATAAAAAATACATCAAAGCTTTAATCATTGCTTATACTTTTCATGCGCGAATATATTTTATAAAACTTAAATCATCATCTATTACATATCATCTAATGAGGCTTCACCATCATGAACCACTAAGAGCCAGTGTGATGTGACCAACAGACCACCCGATCCTTAGCGTGAATCTGAGTTGGATACAACGATTCCACACCTCAACAGGAAACACATAGTGATGGGACTGAGTACTATCTGATTATGAACCATAAAACAGCGATAACCTGATCAACAATGTACATACACCCGTCAACACTATTTACATTATAATGTAAATTAAAGAAACCATGAAGAAAGAAGAGTTTATGTTTACGCAACAAGCTACTTTCCTATTTTCTGAGACAACAACGTTTTTCTTCTCTGGGCCAGCAATGATTTTCACAAGATCATCTGCTATCTCGTCTGCTTATTTTCTTAAGCTCACGCTTGGCACCAAGAATAAAACAATTGCATGTGTTTGTCTCTTCATATATACACAAAATGCCTTTATTATTTTTCTTCTCAAAACAGGCTTATGAGTGTTCCTTTTAAGCCATTTTTCCTTGCTTATCTGTTCGACCCTTGAACCTTCTTTCCTTGTACAAGCTCTTTCCAATACTAAATATATATTTTATATTTATATATAAAATCATTGTTTTAAAAAAAATCAAAGTTAACCTCAAAGTGATACACATGTAGACAATTGCTAGGAATATAAGTCTACAAAGTAAAGTACAACACATGTAATAAGCTTAGCAGGCTATGATTTATATTTATGTTCAGTAAAAACGTTGAAATCAAAATCTTTCTAGTAAGTATATCGAGTAAACATGACATCAACCATAAAGCCTTAAAAGATAAGCTTATTGCCGAACTTGTGAGATGTCATAACAGACTTGTTCATAGTTTGTGCAAATTGTTACTGCACTAAGTAGGGTAAGCTGTATACCGGCTCCCACAAGTATCCCGATTCATAGACCCAGCAAGATAGAACGCAGCAAGATTAATGTATGCCCCTAAATGTTGCCATCCGACGCCCCTTCAACACCTATAATTTCATCATACAAGCAACGAAAATTCATATTTTCACAAGAACATAGAGTTGACAACTTCAACTCATATACTTATACGGGTCAGTTTTGGTTATGCATAAATTCAGATGGGTAAACCATAAACATGAAGAAAAGCTAAGAATAGCATCTCAGGTGGGCCAAAAGTCGCCGTTTTCATGTATAGACCTTCCTAAACCGTTATATACTAAAATTTAATGTTATTACTTATTAATATCAAAACATTGAAATTATATTTATTGTTATTAATCTCTTAACACCCTCTTACTTCTAAATAAGCAACCACCAACACCTTTTTACTTTTAAATAAGAAATACCAAATCTTCAATGTATATCAGCTACTAAGGAGCAACCAGTTGACAACAAATTACATCTTGCTTTAGAAATATTGCTCCACATGAACTTCAATAGAAATATTATACTGATATGCAGAGCTATCTACTAATTAATAATGGCAACACAGTAAACTATGGAGTAATATAAAGAGGCATACCCATGAGAATCTGCCATCATGGAACTTATTATGCTTCCGAGCCTGAGCCATATGCGAATGCACAAGATTTAACTACAATAACCTTGGAGCTGGAATCTTACTCCCCATTCGACCACTAAACCCCTCTTAGTCTTTTCATCTTTATCCATAAACAAAGCATATATCAAAATCAGACATGTATCAGTAGTTCCCATGTTACTTCCCATCATAAGTAACATGAACAAGACTTGGCCTGCCTCATAGAAGTTGTCGAAAACAACCTAATATTCCCATCTAACGACCAAACCACAATTGACCCATCACAAGTCGTAGCAAAGCACTGAAAGTTTGTTACTTGGTGGCGGCTTCTGGTACCCCCACGGGTATTGTCTTGCCCAGTTCCACTGATCTCTGCACATCTCTTAAATCCCCATACTTTGCCTTGAAAACACAACAAACCGCCTCAAATAAAGGTTGAAACCACTAAACAGGCCAACACAACTACTTATAAAGAAGCAAAATACAATACGCTCCCTCCCTTATATAAACCAAGACACTTGATTTTATGGATACAGTGTTAAGATAAAACGCTCATGCATACCAAAGAAATACCTTGTATTGTATATACAATATGGTGTACAAGTGATAGAGATGGTTAAGAATGGAAACTACCTTTCCGGACGCTTTCTCAAATGTTAGTGCATACCAAAGAAATACCATGTATTGTAAATACAACCTAATATGATGTACATTTGAATTTGCGGTAAGATAAGATGATGATTCCAACTGAAAACAACCCTTAAGCCCTCTCAATATTGTGGCACCCGAACCAGGAAAACAAATGTATTTATAACTGATCTATATGTAACACATTCTTTGTTCCATCCTAACTGTTCACGAGCCAAAATACATAGTTTTTGAAATTAACAGCAAATGCAATATTTTGGTTGGCTAATGTCATTTTTATCATTTATAAGGACACGGTTTAAGGAATTTTTAGCTTCCCACGAGCGGTTGCTAGTGTCATTGGTTGATTTGAACACAGGTTGGTAACCCTGATGGTGGTCTAGAATGCTAAGGCCAAAACACACACGGTAGGCTGCCAGGAACACTAAAGGCAAGCAAAACCCAAATTTTTTTAAGACCAACAGCTAATAGAAGCATTAACACTATCCAATAAGAAAAGACAAGTTAAGCGTTAACTTTATGATTAGAATATTATTTAATAAGATTTATGCACATTCGAAAACCAGTAACAAACAAAAATGATTTTAAGATCTTGGAACTTACCCATCCTCAGAATCAGTGAAAAGCACGCGATTTGCAACAGATAAAGCAGGTGGCTTATATTGAAATAAAGTCGCATTGAAGACAGGAAAGAATCACACGGCTAAACTTGCAATTTGTTTCAAACTAAATAAATTGAGTGCTTCTTAGATCTTCCAGCAAGTGCAGCAACAATTCTCTTCTTTGACTTATCGTTTCTAGCTTTATCATGGTGTAGGATCTGAAGAGACACCACTGGTTTCAGCTGTAGAATGAAGACCTTTAAAAAGAAACAAACACTCCTTCTCGATAATAGCCTCATGTAGCTTCTTACTGTCTTCGGTGATGTTCTTGAACAACTGTGAATAAAGCAAAAGAATAGTTAATACATAAACCTTAAGTTACAAGCCAACAATACTACAAACAAAAAAGTAACATACCAATCGAAACATTCTCCATATACCTTTGCACTAAACTAAGTGGGGCATTCCCCTCTTTTCATCATAATCTTGCATAAATTCAATGATTCAATGTCTTCTCTTGATAAAACCTGATCAACGATTAACCAAACCCTTGATACTCCATCTAAAGAGATAAAAACATAAAAGAGCTCAATGTTTAATTACCTGCATTCCATCCTTCTCGTAGGCAGGATTATTTGCAAACTTGGTAGCCATGCCGAAAACATACGTGATATCATTACTGAATTCAGCTCATGTTGCTCCTGTTGCATGAAAAAAAATGCACCCTCGCTTACAATACTATAAACCTAAGCCATATCACTAATACCAATACGAAAAAGATAACCACACAAACAATATGATATGCATTGAGGTTGTCTGCGATGACAGTCTTTACGGTGAAACTCTGTTGGTACGTGACGTGCTGTTTTTCTGGGGTTTTTGTACACAAAACCTCCCAAATCATAACTGTTGTATCATAGCTACCAGTAGCAAGCGTGCTCCCATATGATGTAACTGTACAAGAAAGCACATAACAGTGTTTAAGACATTTTCTAAAATAAATTTGTCCCGGACCAAGGTATGACCACAAATACCCAAACAGCTAATCTATAGGTGCATAAATGGGCCTGGGCTCGAGACTGGTCAAAAAAAATTCGTATAAGACTTGTTTATGCCTGAAATACCCAATTAGTCACAATGAGCCGGGTTAAGCCCAGAAATCAGTCATAATGCTAGCAACGAAATGAATATCAAAATGATGAATTTTCGTATAATATATGCAATTATGCATTAAAACTTCCCCCCTCAAGACTATATGATTTCAGAAAGATAAAGAGTACATTTTTTGCCAATCCAAAATCAGTCACGAAGATACTCTACTACAAATATCAGGATTAGAGTTTACATGGGCAGAAAGATATACCATAAACACAGCTAACCACATCTTTATGTTGTCGGACACTCTGCACTAATCTTCCATCATTCATGGATATAAGCTGAAAGCTCTTTTCCCAGTTGCCGCATGAAACCAGAAAAATTTCAGATGGTATCTGCATTTTGGTAAAGCTTCTGATAAGGCTTATCAGTGGCTTAGAAAGTGAATATGTTAGTTCAAATCTTCACCACTGATACTACCGGAAATAACTTGGCTTATGATTCAAGACCTAATGCCACTGATAAGCCTTCTGAATCAGCTGAACGTAGAGATTCTACTAAGCCATCTGATACAATCACTGAGCCTGCTGGACCATTTAGCCTATAACCGATGACTTCCCAAACAGTCAAATTGAATCAAATGAGGCTGCTGGACTATCATGCACCACTAAGGACGACTGTGATGTGACCAGCAGCCCATCTAATCCTCAACGGGTTGATAAAAAAAAAGTTTGGGTCATGTTGGCTCGATACAGATTTTTCCAAAATCTTTTTACAAATAATACATACATTAAATATCTGATAAAGTTTAGTTAATTCTGCATTAATCTATTCTTTGTATTAAGATTTTATATATAAAAAAAATAACTTTTTGCCCATTTGACTCAGTTCATTCTTAGCTAACTTTCTTTATTTTGCCAGGTTGCCCCGTCAGATATGATAGCTAACCCAAATCGACCGACATACAAGTAAATGGGTTGAAATTACTTCAACTAGTTTTCTAAAGAGATGATTACCTTAACATTGTGTCCATGTCCAGAGAGTTTCAAATATCAGACCAACCATAACTACAATAACTGATGGGACTGAGAGTACCCTCTGAACCTATTGACCATGAAGAGTAAACATGAGCTTAGTCAGCGATTATTGTTGATTTTCTTCACATGCGAAGATATTCTTACAAAACTTAAATAATTGTCTCTAATTCTATACTAGTATATAATCTTATCAAAACAACTTCAATGGCACGTGGTATTCCTCATAATCTTTGAATTACACAAACTAACTCATTCCTTGTTCATATACACATTTTCTTCATATATAAACACTAATAGCACCTATTTTTGCACTTCTAGTATAAAAAATTAGCTAGTAACATGAAAACTTCATTCTTTGCTGATTTTCTTCACGTGTGAAGATATTCATACTAAACTTAAAATTTGTCTCCAATTCAATACTAGTCTATAAACATATCGAAACAACTTCAATGGCACCTAGTATTCCTTATAATCTTCGATTTACGCAAAATAACTTATATCAGAACGTCAAAACTTCATCATACTCTATAATTTTCTCATTTTCTTCATATATAAACACTAATAGCTCTGATTTTTGCACTTCTAAGTATAGAAAATTAGCTAGTAACATGAAAACTTCATTCTTTGATGATTTTCTTCACGTGTGAAGATATTCATACTAAACTTAAATTTTGTCTCCAATTCAATACTAGTCTAAAAACATATCAAAACAACTTCAATGGGTACCTAGTATTCATCATAATCTTTGATTTACGCAAACTAACTCATATCAAAACGTCAAAACTTCATCATACTCTATACTTTTCTCATTTTCTTCATATATAAACACTAATAGCTCCTATTTTTACACTTCTAGTATAAAACATTAGCTAGTAACATGAAAACTTCATTCTTTGCTGATTTTCTTCACGTGTGAAGATATTCATACTAAACTTAAAATTTGTCTCCAATTCAATACTAGTCTATAAACATATCAAAACAACTTCAACGGGTACCTAGTATTCATCATAATCTTTGATTTACGCAAACTAACTCATATCAAAACGTCAAAACTTCATCATACTCTATAATTTTCTCATTTTCTTCATATATAAACACTAATAGCTCTGATTTTTTCACTTCTAGTATAAAAAATTAGCTAGTAACATAAAAACTTCATTCTTTGCTGATTTTCTTCACGTGTGAAGATATTCATACTAAACTTAAAATTTGTCTCCAATTCAATACTAGTCTACAAACATATCGAAACAACTTCAATGGCAGCTAGTATTCCTTAAAACCTTTGATTTACACAAACTAACTCATATCAAAACGTCAAAACTTCATCATACTCTATACTTTTCTCATTTTCTTCATATATAAACACTAATAGCTCCTATTTTTGCACTTCTAACTATAGAAAATTAGCTAGTAACATGAAAACTTCATTCTTTGCTGATTTTCTTCACGTGTGAAGATATTCATACTAAACTTAAAATTTGTCTCCAATTCAATACTAGTCTATAAACATATCAAAACAACTTCAATGGGTACCTAGTATTCATCATAGTCTTTGATTTACGCAAACTAACTCATATCAAAACGTCAAAACTTCATCATACTCTATACTTTTCTCATTTTCTTCATATATAAACACTAATAGCTCCTATTTTTGCACTTCTAGTATAAAAAATTAGCTAGTAACATGAAAACTTCATTCTTTGCTGATTTTCTTCACGTGTGAAGATATTCATACTAAACTTAAAATTTGTCTCCAATTCAATACTAGTCTACAAACATATCGAAACAACTTCAATGGCACCTAATATTCCTTATAATCTTTGATTTACGCAAACTAACTCATATCAAAACCTTAAAACTTCAACATACTCTATAATTTTCTCATTTTCTTCATATATAAACACTAATAGCTCCGATTTTTGCACTTCTAAGTATAGAATATTAGCTAGTAACATGAAAACTTCATTCTTTGCTGATTTTCTTCACGTGTGAAGATATTCATACTAAACTTAAATATTGTCTCCAATTCAATACTAGTCTATAAACATATCAAAACAACTTCAATGGGTACCTAGTATTCATCACAATCTTTGATTTACGCAAACTAACTCATATCAAAACATCAAAACTTCATCATACTCTATACTTTTCTCATTTTCTTCATATATAAACACTAATAGCTCCTATTTTTGCACTTCTAGTATAAAAAATTAGCTAGTAACATGAAAACTTCATTCTTTGCTGATTTTCTTCACGTGTGAAGATATTCATACTAAACTTTAAATTTGTCTCCAATTCAATACTAGTCTATAAACATATCAAAACAACTTCAATGGGTACCTAGTATTCATCATAATCTTTGATTTACGCAAACTCACTCATATCAAAACGTCAAAACTTCATCATACTCTATACTTTTCTCATTTTCTTCATATATAAACACTAATAGCTCCTATTTTTACACTTCTAGTATAAAAAATTAGCTAGTAACATGAAAACTTCATTCTTTGCTGATTTTCTTCACGTGTGAAGATATTCATACTAAACTTAAAATTTGTCTCCAATTCAATACTAGTCTATAAACATATCAAAACAACTTCAATGGGTACCTAGTAATCATCATAATCTTTGATTTACGCAAACTAACTCATATCAAAACGTCAAAACTTCATCATACTCTATAATTTTCTCATTTTCTTCATATATAAACACTAATAGCTCCGATTTTTGCACTTCTAGTATAAAAATTTAGCTAGTAACATGAAAACTTCATTCTTTGCTGATTTTCTTCACGTGTGAAGATATTCATACTAAACTTAAAATTTGTCTCCAATTCATTACTAGTCTACAAACATATCGAAACAACTTCAATGGCACCTAGTAGTCCTTAAAACCTTTGATTTACACAAACTAACTCATATCAAAACGTCAAAACTTCATCATACTCTATAATTTTCTCATTTTCTTCATATATAAACACTAATAGCTCTGATTTTTGCACTTCTAAGTATAGAATATTAGCTAGTAACATGAAAACCTCATTCTTTGCTGATTTTCTTCACGTGTGAAGATATTCATACTAAACTTAAATATTGTCTCCAATTCAATACTAGTCTATAAACATATCAAAAAAACTTCAATGGGTACCTAGTATTCATCACAATCTTTGATTTACGCAAACTAACTCATATCAAAACGTCAAAACTTCATCATACTCTATACTTTTCTCATTTTCTTCATATATAAACACTAATAGCTCCTATTTTTGCACTTCTAGTATAAAAAATTAGCTAGTAACATGAAAACTTCATTCTTTGCTGATTTTCTTCACGTGTGAAGATATTCATACTAAACTTAAAATTTGTCTCCAATTCAATACTAGTCTATAAACATATCAAAACAACTTCAATGGGTACCTAGTATTCATCATAATCTTTGATTTACGCAAACTAACTCATATCAAAACGTCAAAACTTCATCATACTCTATACTTTTCTCATTTTCTTCATATATAAACACTAATAGCTCCTATTTTTGCACTTCTAGTATTAAAAATTAGCTAGTAACGTGAAAACTTCATTCTTTGATGATTTTCTTCACGTGCGAAGATATTCATACTAAACTTAAATAATGTCTCTAATCAATACTAGTCTATAATGTTATCAAAACACCTTCAATCGCACATAGTATTTCTCATAATCTTTGTTTGCACTGCTAGTATAAAAAATCGCCTAGTAATATCAAAACTTTTATTCTTTGCTTATTCTTTTCAAGCGCGACGATACTCTTTACTAAACTAAATCAATGTTATTTTCTACTTTATACAAACTTATTAAGTTGCCTGTAACAATCAAGACCTTATTCGTAATCTTTACTTTCACATGTGACATATTTACAATTTAAACAATAATAACTTCAAATGCATAGTAATTCACAACTAAACAATAAAAATTTATCAAAAATAAAAAATAACAGATTACTTGAACTTTCTATGTAGTATTGAAAAGCTTGTCTTTTTCATTAATACCAGCTTCAATCCCATCAGTTTGAGCTTCATTGTCACTCATATTCATCGAATTTTAAGTTCTTTATGATTGATTATGATTTTTTAGGTTCTTAATGGTGATTGTTATTGCGTTTATGATTCCGATTGTGATTCCGGTGGTAATTATGCTAGTAGACAGTGGTAGACGGTGGAAAACGGTTGTGATTTAAACAGTAATTACGGCGGTGTAGTGATGGTTTGAATGACGGTGTAGTGGTGGTTTGAACAGCAGTTAAGTGGTGGTTTGAACGGCGGTGATTTGCAGCAGTGATTTGCGAAGGTTTGAGTGGCGGTGATTGCGGTGCTAATGATCAGAGAAGATCGAATGGTTTTCACCACTAGTTTTGGATGTGTGTGTTTTTTATATATATATATATTAGGTGCAGGATAGTTAGTGCAAATGATAGACTAATTTAAGCCATTAGATCTAAAAAAGGTGGGGATTAGATGGAGGGCTAGGATCTCTTCTTACGTTCTCACTAAAATTAGTCTTCTCATTTGAACGCTTGTCTATATATATATATATATATATATATATATATATATATATATATATATATATATATATATATATATATATATATATATATATATATATATATATATATATATATATATATAAGTTTAGTGAAATATCGACATAATACTTCTTGTTATATTCTTTAGATCATCAAATACTCGATTTTATGAAGTCGTGATAAGTTTACAAGTTTTCTAAACTTTTTTCCAAATTTACACTTTATACCCTCAAGTTTCAAAATGTACAAGTTTGGCCCCTAAACTTTGGAAAAATGACATTTTGTACCCAAAAATGTTTTATACTTAAAGTTTCCAAATTTGACAGTTTTAGTCCCTCCTTTAAACTATTTTGACAAAAGCATTTCAAAAAGTTGATTTAAACTTTTGGTCCCCTAGTTTCAAAGTTTGCATTTTCGACCCTAAACTTTTATTTCATTTTAAACTAAGTTTTCATTATTTACAAAACCTATCCCAGACTTTACCATGCATACGTAACTCGTACCCAAACAACCTTTATCTTTCAAAACTGTACAAAATACACCCTATACTTTCCATGCATTCAATAATACGTATTAAACAACCCTTCAACTTTCGAAAACTATTCATTTCTTACCCGAACTCTTCACGTTTGCAAACTTAGTCCATTTTATACCTTTCGACTTACAAAGCTTATTAAACTTTTGTAAAAGCTTAATTCTAGCTTATTAGAAACTTATTAGCTTATTCTTATTACAATTGGCTCTGGTAAAATGTTAATGGGCTGTGGTTTACGTGTTTGGGCCTTAAGGCCCCATATAGGATCCGTTTAGTTTAGTGTTTTAACGAGACATAGGAGGGGTTCCAAGGGTTTCATTAAGTTGGTTTATTGTGTCACGAGTATGATATAGGGTGTTAGTAAAATGTCATTAGCGAAAAGTAAGTGTTTAGTGTAACAACATTTGTTATTCGTGACTTATAAAAGAATAACGTGCCATAAGTTTTAGAAGGAAAGATGACGAGAGTTTTAGTTGTTTGATAACTCATAGAACATTTCATGTAGTCGATACATTTAGGTACATTATGACAATATTTACGTGTGACATGAAATAATAACGGGAGTAATAAACATGGATTGAAAGGAAAACTTACAACACTCCAAAGAGTGGTGATGAGACTCAAAGGTGTGTGAACGTGATGAATGTGACCAAGAGGACCCTTGTCGATCTTATACCCAAGAGACGACAAAAAATCCTTGCGTTTTGTTCCCTTTTCTTGTACCCGATATACCACAGTGGATAAGTTGTCTAGTTGAGACTGTGAGGTATAAGTTTTTGAGTGACTTTGAATGTGTGAGTTGTGTGTTAGACCTTGTATTTGAGGGTGGTTTATAAAGAGGAAGCAAGCATGGTCTTTTTAATAAATTATACATGTTCTTCCATAGATTCAAGAACAGTCAAAAATGGTTTTTTTTTGTTGTATCATGCCACGAATGGCAGCTGGAAAAATGGGCATGTTTATTTTATGTGTAGTCGAAATTTAGCATGGGGAACACTTAGACTTGTGGGTAAAAGAGTCAAGGTTAAGTCAAAGGGGGGTTAGGGGATTATTAAATTATCTTAGGGTGGCTAAGCTTGTTTGTGTCCCCTCTTTTACACACCCACACGCAAACTTGAGACCAAGGGGGAAGTTTTACTGTTTTGTATTTTGACTTTTCTTTGCTTGGGTTGTTCACTTGGTCACAGAAACGAGTAGCACAACATCAAAAATATTGGTAGTGTCAAATTGTGTACAAAATATTCATGGTGCACTTGGGTTGGGTTGGGAACCGGATGGGTCCAAGGGAGAAATGGGGTTGGGCTTGGCTAGTGTACGAGGCCCAAAGAAAAAGTGTTGGATCGGATGCAACGAGGCCCAAGGGAGATTAAGGTGGAGTTGGGCTTGGGCCCGGTGCTAAATAAAAAAAATAAAGTTTTTATTATATATTTATTATATATAATTTAGATAATTAGTAATACCAGGATCGGGAGAATTTTGATCGGGTCACAATGGTGTAATTTGAGCATTAAATTCGCGTGTTACGATGCAAATGCCAAATGATGTGCAAAAACGATGTCAAGAAAATTTCATGGTTCTATAATCCGTGCTTTATTTATGATTTAACAGTTAATGACTTATGAAGTTTTCCAGTAGCTTACACCGACGTTTAAGTTTATGTCTTAGCTATATTTCATAAAAATATGATGATTCCCAGAAATTTCCAGAATTGTCCCGGTTTGCCCAACGAAATCGGTAAGTCAGTTTTTAACACCTTTTACCGTTTTGTCTCTAATTTACTCATACGGATGAGTTACGGGACGGGCTTCACAGAAAAATGACCACAAGACATAGCTCTACAATACTATTATATTCCCTAAGTTTCATGGTTCACAATTTTTGTATAAAAATTATACAAGTGGACTATTTGAAATTCCAGTTTTACAAATCATGTTTAGGGCTTGTTTTGGTGGTTTTTAAGGATTTAGCTCATGTGTACAACATATAAATCATACTATATACTATCTACATAATAAAAATACATAAAAATATATATCTAGCTATTCAAACCATATTGAAGGAAACAAGAAATAATCATAAACCTTACAAGACTTAGGATGAATTTTACAAGAATCAAGATCACTAAATAACACATATTCCTTCCTAGCTTCAACCTTTTCTTACAAATCTTTAATCCAAGCTTAAATCAACTTTATGAAACCCTTGTAATTAACTTATTAATTTAGCCCCTAACCTCCTAGTATATCTTCCAATTCAACCATGAAATCACCAAATATACTTAAGATTCATTTAGAGCTTGCTAGTGCCTTTAACTTTGGTATATAATTTGTTTTATGAAAATCAAGTATGGATGGTGTATGGTGATTGATGGAGGGATTTAAAGGGAGAGAAAGGTAAGATGAGAAAGTTTATTATCTTATCTTTGCTAGTTATGAAAGTATAAGTAAATATCTAGATACTTATTAAAGAAATGAAGCTTATTGCATAAGTTTTGCTAGGTGTTGTAATGACTCATCACCAAGACATAATTGTATTGGTGATTCACTAAATGTGTCGACCAAAGTATATGGGAGGTGATTATTATATAACTTTTGTGATATAACTAAGTTACAGAGTGTCGTTTGATCCCAGTAATTACTAACGTTAAATCTTTAAGTCAAGAAACTTAAAATCGGGTAAAGTAAAAATATATGATTTATATCATTGTCAAAACTTATCTATATACTCTATCTTAGTATATAAGGAAAAATAGGATGAGAAGTAAATATCTATTTACTTAGCTAAGAAGTTTTAGTTAAAAATCTAGTTAAAACTTAGTTAAGAAGTATTAGACAAAGGCGACCCTCTCGAGTTTTCGCCTGTTTTCTAGATTGAAGTAGCCTTTCGTCAATATCTAAATAACTTAGCTTAGTTAGGAAGTTTTAACTACTAGATAAAAATAAAAATGACTAAGTAGTTTTTGATATTTACAACTTAGTTAATTTAGTGTAAATATTGTGTAGTTTGATATTATTTAGTTTATAAATCAATGAATGATTTTATGATCAAAGGTGGAGGGAAATGTGTTGACTTTTCCAAAAATGTAAAAGTGTTTAAACGTCTTAGAAAATGCGGTGCATGTATAGGTTAAGTTTGCGTATAAGGAAAAAAATGCTTAAAACGTAAGTTTAAACTCGTAAATCACAGGGTCTATTTGGTAACATTAAATTAAAATGAAAATTTTCATATAATGATTATAAGTGGACTAGAAATTAATCTAATGTGATAAAAAATTCAAAATTTTAAGCGATTTAGGATTAAATCTTTATGTTTCAAATAAATGTTAACGTGAAATTTTTCGAGTTGTTACAATGTTGATCCTATTACAGATGTGCCTAGATTCCAAAGTGTTTTGCATAGTCAAACAGAGGAAGGAACTACTAGTCATAGGAGGTCTAATAGATCTTCTGAACTGCCTGCTAGATTGAATGATTATGTGCTCGATGGAAAAGTTAAGTATGGTCTTAATAAATATGCTAATCATTATGTGTTAAGTGCTAAGAACTGTTGTTTTGTTTGAACAAGTCTTTTGAACCTTCTTCTTATGAAGAAGCTTTAAAAAACATTAATTGGGTTAATGCTATGAATGATGAGATTACATGCTTTATATGAGAATAATACTTGGAAAGAAGTTGAATTACCATTAGGAAGAACTCCTATTGGGTCAAAATGGGGTTTTAAGATAAAATATAAAGCCAGTGGTGAAGTTGATAGGTATAAAGATAGACTTGTTGCTAAGGGGTATAATCAAAAAGAGGGTGTTGATTATGAGGAAACCTTTAGTCCTGTGGTTAAAATGGGAACTGTGAGGTGTCTTGTTACATTAACAATGCTTTTCTTTATGGTGATTTGAATGAGGATGTTTATATGCTTCCACCACCAGGGTTTTTTAAAGCAGTAACAAAGTTTGTAAATTGAAAAAATCTCTTTATGGCTTAAAGCAAGCTCCTAGACAGTGGAATCATAAACTGTCAGAAGCCTTGTTTGAGGCTGGTTTTGAGCAGTATAAAAATGATCACTCTTTGTTTATAAAACCAAAGGGAGTTCAGTTTTATATTTGCTTGTGTACGTTGATGATTTAGTCATAACTAGTAATAGTGAAGAAGAAATTGAAAAGTTTAAAAGTTTTCTTAAAAATAAGTTTAAAATACAAGATTTGAGAGAGTTAAAGTATTTTCTTGGGATTGAAGTTTTAAAAACCAAAATTGGTTGTGTTTAAATCAAAGAAAGTATTGTCTTGAGTTGCTTTATAAATATGGTTTGTTTGCTTGTAGACCTGTTTTAACTCCATTGCCAGAAAACATGGTGTTAGATCATAAGGAAAATGAGGATGATAAATACTTGAAAAACATAACTGCTTATTAGAAGCTTGTTGGTAAGTTGATATACCTTACTTTGACTACACGTGATATAACATATGATGTTCATTGTCTTAGTCAACATATGCATTCTCCATTACAGTCTCATTTTGAGATTGGTTTAGGAGTGTTGAAGTATTTGATGTTAGCTCCTAGTAGTGGCATTAGTTTCAGTAAGAGTCAAAATAGTTCAAAGTTATAGCTTTCTCTGACTCGGATTGGGCTAAATGTCCTATGACTATGAGATCTGTTTTAGGGTACTGTGTTTGTGAATGGTAACTATGTTTCATAGAAAAGTATGAAACAAAATAATTTTTCTAAATCATTTGTTGAGGCTGAGTATAGGTCTATGGCCTCTGCTATTTGTAAGGTTATGTGGATCCTAAAAAATTGTAAGGATCTAGGTGTAAATGATAGTTTGTTACCAGTGGATATGTATTGTGACAATAAGTCTGCAATCCAGATTGTTGATAACCTTGTTATGCATGAGAAAACTAAACATTTTGATATTGATGTTCATCTAGTTAGAGAAAAAGTTTCATCTAGGTTGATTAGAAATGGTTCCAAAGATCAAACTGCAGATGTATTAACAAAGGCTCTAGGTTCTGTGCAACATGGTGTTATGGTGAAAAAACAGGGCATGCTTAACTTGTTTGTTTCATCATTTTGGGGGGGTGGGGGGGTGGTTAAAATATAACATCTTTTGTCAAACTTATGAAACTCCAGGGTTGGTTATGCAAATATTTTATATCTAATTTCACTAATCATTAACTTTGAGCTTTGTTTGTTAGTTGTGTGTATGTGCAGGGTGTAAAGTGAAAAATGAGCCTATATAAGTTAAAGTTCGGCTAGGGTTTCTCACTTATCATTCTCTCAAGTTTCACATACAAGTTTCATTCTCTCTGGGTTTCTGGTAGATCAACATCTGATCAGTTTAGTTTTGTTTCAATAGTTTTTTGGTTTATAACAAGATCTTCTTGATCTTGGTTATAGTTTGTTATTGATTCGGTTACAGTGTGTAAGTTTTGTAAGTGTTTGTAGTATCACCTATTAAAGGGACTACTATCTATTTCTATTTTTAATTGCTTGGCTTGAATCTGTGTTGGTGACAAGCTTTATGTGTATATTGTTATAAATAAAAGATTAAGATCACCAACGGGTGGTTGGTTGGGTGATTAGATTTTTTGTTTTGGTACCATTTTAACACCACAAACTAAAACTTCCACGATTCTTGCCGACCCATGACCGAGGAACTAAAACGAACCTAAACAACTTGGGAGACCACCGAAACTACCAAACTACGCACCATAAAACAAAGTATTTGCAATATTTCATCTGTAACATCAAAGTCGACAAACATGACACTTAACGAATTTCATATCCTTTCTACATATTAATGCTATAAAAGTTTGAGGTCCTTGCTACGTGTAAAAACTTTGGTCAAAAGATTAACACGATACATGAAACAACATATATATGTGGAGCGTGGATTAACATCTAGAACTAGTTAACCGGTGAGATTTTGTCGACTTTTACTTCACAATGTTCAAGCACTTAACTCAATTAAATTGTCGTATTGTCAATCATAAAGCCTGGATATAACGAGCTGATGAAAGCCTAAACTCGAGATTAAAAATAATTTTGTATGTATAACTATATAAGGACCGTTAGGCCAGATCGACCGAGCCGGCCAGTATCTACCTAGCTTGGCCTAGTTAGCCTACATCTCTATCATATCAATCAATTAGACATTCACATATCTCAATCATGTTGGTACTGATACATTCAATTCATAAGCTATTCGACTCTAAATCAAATGCTATCATTGGAATATTTTTTGAGACAACAAAAAGTACATGATCATAGATTAATTTGTTTCTTGCATTTAAAGTTTTCCTAACTACCAATCCGATCATATTTACTATCTTGACTACATATAAAGAGAAAATGATCAAAGTTAAAAAGTAGAAATATTGAAAGTCAAGATTAAATGTTAAAATGAATTGTTGAATGTTGAAACCAATTATCTTTAATGCATGTGTTTTTAATGTCATGCGTGGTTATATCAAAAAATAACATCACTTTTTAATAGATAATTATTTGTCAATGATCAGATTATTATTTGCAAATGAAAGGAAACTACGACTATTTGCATAGGAAATTATTTAAACTATTTAAAGAATATTATGACTATTTGCAAAGGAAAGTAAACGATTGGGTGTAAAATGGGTGTAAAAACATACACTTATATATTCGGTGTCCCTTTATTTCTTCTCTTTAAAACAAAAACATACAAACAATACCAACAACACAAGCTTACCACCAACACCAGTTAATAGCACCACCACCATTACACCATCACCATCACCATTACCATCAACATCAATAGATCCCGCCACCAACACCATTGGTTTTTGCTCAATTCAGTGGTGTTTGAGTTTGGGTTGTTTCATTTACGTGGTCTTGGTGGTGTTTTTATGTTTCTGGTGATGTAACTTTATGGTGTTTTAATCGGATATAACTGGATCTAGTCGGTTATGTGGTTGGGTTTCTTCGTTGTTTTTCATATGTTTGGTGGCCTCGAGGATGTTAAGATCTATGCTTGTTTTGGTGGTTTCTTGGTTTCTAGATTTTTTTTCGTTGAAATGTATTTGAGATCTCTCAAAGTCTCAACTTTTGAGACATATGTGTTTGGCTTGAAACTGTTACATGATTTTTTTCGGGTGTTTATGGTGGTTTTGTTTATTTTTTTGTTTGGTGGCCACTAAACATATGAGTTGGTTTGTTTCTAAGTTGTCCAGCTTTGATGTTTAGTGGTTTTGTAACTATGACTATGTCAGCATTCAACAACAAATGTATATGGCCCATGACATGGCAGTTACCATCTTCTCGAAAAATTAGCTATGTGTGATCAAAGCATCCATTTAAAAAGTTGATGTAGAACAACAATTATTGAAATTCTATTAAGTCCATATGAGTTGGTTTGTTTCTAAGTTGTCCAGCTTTGATGTTTAGTGGTTTTGTAAACCATTGGTTTTTGCTCAATTCAGTGGTGTTTGAGTTTGGGTTGTTTCATTTACGTGGTCTTGGTGGTGTTTTTATGTTTCTGGTGATGTAACTTTATGGTGTTTTAATCGGATATAACTGGATCTAGTCGGTTATGTGGTTGGGTTTCTTCGTTGTTTTTCATATGTTTGGTGGCCTCGAGGATGTTAAGATATATGCTTGTTTTGGTGGTTTCTTGGTTTCTAGATTTTTTTTCGTTGAAATGTATTTGAGATCTCTCAAAGTCTCAACTTTTGAGACATATGTGTTTGGCTTGAAACTGTTACATGATTTTTTTCGGGTGTTTATGGTGGTTTTGTTTGTTTTTTTGTTTGGTGGCCACTAAACATATGAGTTGGTTTGTTTCTAAGTTGTCCAGCTTTGATGTTTAGTGGTTTTGTAACTATGACTATGTCAGCATTCAACAACAAATGTATATGGCCCATGACATGGCAGTTACCATCTTCTCGAAAAATTAGCTATGTGTGATCAAAGCATCCATTTAAAAAGTTGATGTAGAACAACAATTATTGAAATTCTATTAAGTCTATATGAGTTGGTTTGTTTCTAAGTTGTCCAGCTTTGATGTTTAGTGGTTTTGTAACTATGACTATGTCAGCATTCAACAACAAATGTATATGGCCCATGACATGGCAGTTACCATCTTCTCGAAAAATTAGCTATGTGTGATCAAAGCATCCATTTAAAAAGTTGATGTAGAACAACAATTATTGAAATTCTATTAAGTCCATATGTGATAAAAGCATCCATTTAAAAAGTTGATGTAGAACTACAAATTCACAAAATAGTTTACACAAAGTTATAAATCCCAAAAGACATGCCAAATTAAGTGTTTACTGAATATACATAAAGTTGCTTAAATGAAAATTTAATTATATATTTGCTTTTCCAAGTTAAGATGTGTGAAAAAGTTAGCAAGCAAGTAGTTGCTTGGAGTGTAACGATTTTATGGTATTTGTTACGCCACTTAATAGTGGCTAAGATGTCATTTTATGTTGGTTTTCTTTAATTTTTTTAATAATTGATAGGCATTTTAAAAAGGGTTGCATCCATGTGTGATAATTTTGCACACGAAGTATGATAATGTGTTTAGAAAAGACAAATCAAAGATTAATACATTGTGAATGTGGCCATTTGTGCTTGTAAGTTTTGCACTGTAATTTGCATTTGATGTGTGATGTAAAGGTCTTAGTCGACAATATATAATTTTAAAGTTCTCATGCATTAATGCGTTGTATTTATAGAAGGTAATCCAATTGATATTTTGACATTACTACAATATGGCGATGTGTGTTAACATGACTAAAACAATGTATGCATGTAATTGATTATGATAAATGTTTGATTAATATTAAAAGGAATGTTTGACTAAATTTAAATGGAATATCATAACCATATAAGGACCCCGTCGCAACACAAATTGTTGTTCTAAAGACGAGATTAGTTTGGAGGTTTTAAAAAAAGATACAAATTAACCGGTACAAATGATAAAGTATACTGTACAAATCAATAAAAACACAAAAAAATAACCATTCAAAAAAGATACAAATAATTAAACTAAATGTATAACATATTTTTCTCTCGCATGCTTATTTTATTATACTATCCTATATAATTTTTTCAACATGTTTCTCAAGCAGAATCTTTACCGTCGGAGCATGGGAAGACGACACAATATTTATACTACTCTATGTTTACACGTTATATAATATTGCGACAAATACTACACAATATTTATTGACTAACAAGTACATTTCACTTTCAATCGTCACAACTTCGTAATATTACAAACTACCATTTTTGTATAGCCTTTGCATCGCGATGCACGGGATACTCTACCATAGTTATATGAGATAGTGTGTGATAGAGTTGATTCCTAAAATTTTCTTCTAACGTAAAGTTATTATCAAATAATATTGTTCGTAAAATAATTTGATTACACCTCAATCGTCGTGTATCAAGAAGTTTAACGCGACGAGTAATGTGTCTTGTTAGTGAGTATCTCATAATTGATGTAATGTTTTCTTTTTAAGTTTCACGAAATATTTTTATATGCCGTTTGATACATGTTAAGAATTTTTGCCAGAGTTGAATTATCACATGTTACAACCATTTGCTATTACATTTTGATCTTTTAACGCTCTATTTTGAATGTTATACAAAACACTTGTCACAATATCGCATATCCTTAATTGTCTGCCGCTAAAAACTGCTACCGCTAGGCGCGAGTATTCACCTAGTTTCTATAAAAACACTCAGATTTTGAATATTGAAACATAATTTCTCATTTCTTCCATAATCGCTTGGCATAACTTATTGACAAAATCAAAATCGAATCCGCAACTGAAACCATCCACAAGACCACGTACACACACACCAAACTATATATACAAGCATGCATTCATCAATGTCGTCAATGCTCAATGACGTGACGAAACTTTTGAAGACTTGCTAGAATTGGAATTAGGACTTCTAAAACAACAGCAAAGATAAGGGCATGACAACTTTCAAGTTGTTTCTTATAACTTGGCCTCTTTTCGGTATCAACCTAGGAGCAACACTACGTACGAAGTGTCGCGACATTCTCAAAGGTATCGGAAATGGGAGATGATTTGCACACTCTCTAAATTGATTGGCACACTCTAAATTAGAGTGTGTTGACATTTATACTCTTACAGAGTGAAAATGTGTAAATTAATGTAAGGGTAGAACTGTCAGCACACTCTAATTTAGAATTACTCTTCTTTTACTAGTCATGAGTTGAGATCAATATAGAACCCATATTTGCCATAGAATAAATGAACCAATCATAATCCTCCATCTTTTATTTAAATTAATAAAAAATCATTTTTCACCTTTTTTTTAAAACAACATATCTTACAAACGGTAAATTTTCAAAATATAAAAAATACACCATCGCGACGAGAATTAAATTATATTTCTATAGATATGCACTTTTATATATTTTCGACAAACATTTTTTTTCAAAAATTCCGTCCGAAAAAATCATATATGATTTTTACGAATCATATATGATTTTAAAAAATCATGTATGATTCGATTTTTATGAATCATATATGATTTTTACGAATCATAAATCATATATGATTCATAAAAATCGAATCATATATGATTTTCATAAATCATATATGATTTTTGTTGACCGAAATTTTGAAAAAAAAAATGGTTAAAAATATATAGTAGTGCATATATATAGAAAGATAATTTAATTCTCGTCGCGATGGTATAATTTTTATCGCGTAACGATTAACGGTTTGCGAGATATTTAATTTTTTAAAAAAGGGTGAAAGTTTATCATAATAAAAAAATGAATGGCTATTATTGGTTCATTGGATCTATGGTAAATTTTGGATCTATATTGAACTTTTGCCTACTAGTCATATCGTTTTAAGTGGTAAGTATATTAAACTATCCGAGTTTAATCAACAATCAGGTTTTGCCTTCTTTTTGTACCTTTCTACATCTTTCTTTGGTTTTTCTTTAGTTTCTAGAGAGAAATTATGTACAGAGATCTGCATTCTCAGAGCGATCGATGTCATAATGCAGAATTTCGTGTTATGTCTACGTAGCTTCGCGTTAAGGCGTGTTCTGACATCGCCTGCATCAACATCCCAACGTCGTTTCGTCCCAAGTTGCCACAACAACTTGGGTTATAACTCAGCCAAATTTTCAAAAACCACCCTAACTGCTAGAACCATTTTTTTTTAATTCAAAACTCCCCTTTCAACCAAACGACTAGTTTTATTACGTTTTTTTTTAAATAAAAAAAATCCACCTTACATATATATACTACCATCAACCATATATATATATATATATATATATATATATATATATATATATATATATATTACAATGGATCTGAATCAAAGTGACTAAAAACGTAACTTTTTCGATGTCGATGACGAAACCGACGTTTATTTTATGATGGCCGCGTACGAGTATCACCAATGGTTACAACAAGAAAAAGCTCAACCTCGATTGACCCGTAACCCGATCTACCATGAACCTGAGGTTGCCGAAATACGTTTGATGGCCGACTATTTAAATGAAGATTGTAAGTATCAGTTATATTATTTTCGTAGAAGATATCGTATGAGCCTGAAAACATTTCTAGAAATAGTCGAAGGTATTAAACCATATATTGCTGATGCTCTTCCAAAGCATTTTAAATTCTTTAGTGTCGAACCCGATGCTACGGGTCGAATGAGTATGAGTGTTATTATGAAATGCACATCCGCCATATGCCAATTAGCATACGGCACCACACCTGATGTATTTGATGGATATTTGCAAATGGGTGAGCATATCGCACGTGATTGTCAAGATAAATTCAATAAGTGCGTTATTGATTTGTTCGTGCCGGAGTTTTAAAGAAAACCAAACTATAACGAATTTCAAATCTTTATGCAAGACATGCGTATGTCCATGGTTTTCCAGGAATGCTTGGTAGCATTAATTGTATGCATTGGGAATGAAAAAATTGTCTGGTGTCATGGCATGGACAATATGGTAAGGGTGATAAAAAAAAAATACCCAACTATAATGCTTGAAGCTGTTGCTTCGCATGATTTGTTAATTTGGCATGCATTTTTTGGGATAGCGGGGGCGAATAACGATATTAATGTTTAAGATAATTCTTCGTTATTCGACGACATTCTTGGTGACGTCGCCCTTGAAGCTCCGTTTGAAGTAAATGGAGTTGGGTTTGAAAAGGGGTATTACTTAGCCGATGGAATTTACCTAGAGTGGGCAACTTTCTTCAAATTTCACGGCCGTAAATGACGAGAAACGTGGTTATTTTAAAAGGTGACAAGAAAGTGAACGGAAGGATGTCGAACATGCTTTTGGTGTTCTCTAATGACTTTGGGGAATAATACAACAACCAACACGTCAATACCATGTTACCAAGATAAGTAGTTACATGTATTCTTGCATCGTATTGCTTAACATGGTTTTAAAAGATCAAGATTATGCAATAAGTGAGTTCAACGAATTGTTTATTTATCTGGGACCATATATACAACGTAGGTGGATCGAAAGATGTGAATCCGACAAACGAAATACGGGAAAAATACGCATCTTAGTATTCAACGAAACATTATGGAGCATATTTGGCAACAACATCAAAAACAAAATGAATAAGTATTTGTAATTTGTATTTTTTTTATTTCCGCATGCTTTATAAATTCTCGTATGTTTTTTTTATGAATTTATAATTTGTGGTTTTATTTAATGAATGAAATATTAATTAAGGGGTTATTTAACGAATGAAATATTAGTTAAGGGATTAATTTGTATTTCGTAATTTTTTAAAAAAAGGTCTCAAAATGTTGTGTTAATGTGGTGTTGTAATAAATGGTGATTTTTAATTATCAATATTAGAATGTTAAAGCTGAGATGGCGTTGATATTACAACAATTTTTTCGTGTTACTAAGTTTTATGGTACCTCTAAGCATTGATATCTAAAACTACAATTGAATAAGTATACTTTTGCTCAAAAAATTTTGAAGTATACTAAAATTATTATATATTTATATTACCATTAACGGCAATTCAACCTATCTAATTTTAATTTTAATTTTAATATATAAAATTCTCAACAGTTTACATGTCATCTCAAAAATCATCCCCAAACGTTTGTCTTTTTTCATATTTACAATCATAGTCCCTTTTGGTTATCTATTGTTGATACAAAAGTTGGGCGTTCCTTGTTTGGACTCCGGTTCTCGTATCAATTAGATCTTGATGCTTGAGACCTGCGCACTAAGTAAACAGAAAACACCGTTAGGCTTATCGTGGGATTGTCTCCCACGATTATCCTCCGGCGTGAGAGTAAGTAATCGGTTTTAGGGTTTAATAGAGAGTTAGGGTTTGAAATCGTACCTTTAATGATGGCCGAGATGCCCTTTATATATACACTAAATCCTTGTTGGTTTCGTGTTCCCCAACCTTCGGCGTATCCCGCCTAAGTCGGTTGGCTAATGCATATCCCATAAATAAGAGATATCCAATATCAAGGCCATAAATAACCTCGGGTTTGGGCCTTCATGAGCCCAAACCGTTACCGGGTTAGCCCAGTCGTACTGGGCCCGCTAGTAGCGGTCATTGGTCGGGTTCGTGACCCAAATGCGGACTATACGTCATCATGTCCCCCCAGTCTAGTATGCGCAAGGTGAGACCCGCGGATGCTAGACTAATAGTTGTAGCCCGTATATACTTCGAGGCGTAGCGGAGAAGCTAAAAAGGTTTCCCGCCTTAAAGAATACACGGTGAATCTAGTCAAACTATGTCAAATACATACCTCGTAAAACGTGGGAAAGTGAATGGAAAGTGTGTCACGGCAGCAACTCCCATCCACACGTTTAGAGAAAGTGGGATCCACGTGTCGAGCATCACATGAGTGTGAAACCCTATATAAACTACCGCCTCCCTTTTACTGTGTTTATCACAGTAAAAAAACATTTCCACCATTGTTGAAAAGCTTGAAATATCCACCAAGAAAACCATAAACGTTTAAAGGTAATCGCGCATGCGCATTCTAAACCTGATTATGGTTCGTGGATTAACTGATTTTGCATCCGATATGACCGAGGATGAACTTCGTGAGTTCACCTCGGATTATTATATCCTGCTCGCGCTACATCCGATAATTCCGGCTGCGCAGGCATCAATAGCAAATTTCCCTGAAGGGAAAGTGGGAGTATACACACGTTTTTTCAAATTCGCGAATCAACGTCTGCCCATCTCTTTATTCTTGTGCGATGTATTAAATTACTATCGCTTACACATATCCCAACTGCACTGTATAGGTGCAGCAAAAATAACAAACTTCGAGGTTAATTGCCGTCTGTTGGCGATTAACCCCACTATCTACCTTTTCCGCGCGTTTTACCACACGACGTGGTCGAACGGATGGGTTTCGTTTGCTAAGCGCGCAGGACGGCTGCAATGTTATACCGATAAACTAGACGCGCTTAGGAACTGGAGGGAAAAATGTTTCTGGGTTGATAAGGCGTTGTTCCCCTGGGACTTCGGCTTCTATATCCAGGGTTCACTACCGAAGGATGAGCGCCCCCTCCCTGGAACATTAAGCGCAGATGATGCGGAAACGATAAACGCCAATCGTATTCCCATCAGTTCCTACCCCGAGGAATTTTTGGTGCACATGGGCATCAGTCGTAACTATTTCGATAGGCCTGATGAGGTGCCAACCTTTTTAGACGCGAATGGCCAGGGTGGGTGCTCGTCCTTCGTACTCCTTTACTTTATTAATGTGAGCCTTTCTTTTCACCTTTGTACTTTATATAACCTGTTTGTTGTTTGTTTCTTGCTGCGCAGAGATGTATCTATTCAGTGTTGTGAATTTGGCGAAGCCACGACAGGTTACTGTAGGGGTGCGCCCGTTGAGAGAGGGGGAAGTCCCTATTCTGGAAGCTACTGCGGGGCGCACCATGAAGATGGTTCTGGAGGACCCGGGGAGTGGCTCCTCCGCTTTGCTGGAGGCCACCCCTCTACAAAGCGTGCCCAACCCTAGGGTACCTTCCCCTTTAGTGGAGCCGTCACACACAGATGTGGCGGAGAGCATGGACGACCTCGATTTAGAGACAGAGGAGGCAAGCCACGGGCTAAAGCGCAAGAGAGCGCGTGGTGGTGATGGAGCAAGCTCATCCAGGAAAAAGCGTCCTGTCATTCTTGACGTTGAGTCGTCATCAAACGATGCTTCGCCCCCCCCCCCCCCCCCCCCCCCCCCCCCCGCGCTCAAATGAGACTGCTCCCCCCAAGTAAGTATTGTCGCCAAATCGCTTAGCTCATTGTTTGGTCGTGTTATTAATTCACTTCTCTTTGCGTGCAGTATTGAAGCTATTGGGATTACTTCTGAGCAATCTGGGGAGTCACCACCCAAGGCAAGTCCCATGCGCGCTGACCCTCCTATTGTTTTTTTATAAACTTTTAAATAGAATATTTATGAATTTTTTTTATAAACTTTTTTTATTAATTTTTTATAAACTTTTTTTTATAAATTTTTAATAAACTTTTTTATAATTTTTTTATAAACTTTTTTTATAAATTTTTTATAAACTTTTTTTTGTAAATTTTTTATAAACTTTTTATAAACTTTTTTTATAAATTTTATTTATAAACTTTTTTTTTTATAAATTTCTTATTAACTTTTTTTATAAACTTTTTTTATAAATTTTTTATAAATATTTTATAATTTTTTTTATAAATTTTTTATAAACTTTTTTTATAAATTTTTATAAAGTTTTTATAAAATTTTTATAAAATTTTTTTATACATTTTTTATAAACTTTTAAATAGAATATTTATGAAATTTATATTAAAAATAAAAAATATTTATAAATTTCTGTCAACCAAACGTGCGAAGGTATTTTAAATTCCGAAATTTTAAATTCCTAAGAATTTAAATTTTCTAGAAATTAAAATTCCAGAATTTCAAATTCTCCAACCAAACGCCCCCTAAAGGCTTAACAAAGTTTTACATAAATAGTCCTTGTTGGTAACTGTCATTGCAAAAGTCATGCTCAAACTTTTTTCTTTTTGAGAAAATAAAATTTTACAGAAATAGTCATTTTGTTATAGCTTCCGTTAAAAGATCTGTCCCTACCTAAAGACTAACCATGTAGATCAATTTACCAAATGATCCTTTTATGTTACCTAACATTGCAAAAATCATCCATAAATGTTTTTTTTAGAGAGAATGAAAATTTGCATAACTAGTCTTTACGTTTTAGCTGAACTTACGTAATTCGTCTAGAGAGACCATCTGTGTAACAAAAAATTAACGTAATGCACTGCGGGTAAAAAATCCTCGTTTACACTTAAAAAAGTAAATCCAATGTAAATATAGAAAGAAAAAAAATGATCAACAACACCTCACGTTATTTATAACTGTTGATACAAAAGTTGGACGTTCCTGATTCGGAGCTCCGGTTCTCGTACCAATTGAGAATTGCTGCTTGAGACCTGCGCACTAAGAGACAAGAAACACCGTTAGGCTTACCGTGGGATTGTCTCCCACGATTATCCTCCGGCGTGAGAGTAAGTAATCGGTTTAGGGTTTAAGGAGTTTTAGGGTTGTCAGATCGTACCTTAAACGAGGGGTATCATTCCCTTTATATATGCACGGAATCCTTGTTGGTTCCGTGTTCCCCAACCTTCGGCGTATCCCGCCTAAGTCGGTTGGGGATGATTATCTTCATATTTTAGAAGATATCTATATCCATTCCGTAAATAGATTTGGGCTTGGGCTTTCGTGAGCCCAAACCTTTATTGATATTGGCCCAAGTCGTGCTGGGCCTGTAAGTATTGGGCTGTGGTCGGGTTCATGACCCGACACCAGACTATACGTCATCATGTCCCCCCAGTCTAGTATGCGCAGTGCGTAACTGCGGATGCTAGACTAATGACCGTAGTCCGAAAAACAAATAATAGACAAAACGTATCCAAGAAGCCATATACCTACCCATAGGTACAATGTATCGAGACATCCATGTGAATAGTCGAGGCCTCGTTAATCGGGGGAAAGTTACTGCCCCGCTGTCACATCAAGTCATCTCGTCCACACAATGAAGCTTAGTGGGATCCACGTGTCGCCAATCGTGTGGAAAAGGAGAAGTATATAACTTGGGGATTCATTTTCACCGGATTCCTCACAGTAAAAACATCTTTCACCCTCTCTAAAGCAAATTAAGAGTCGTTATCATAAAAGTAACCAACCACCAAGGTAACCGCGCGTGCGTGATAACAGAACAGTATATCACCATGGTTAAACAGTTGTCTGACTTCACCTCCGACCTTAATTTAATCGATCTGATGGAATTTACCTCAGATTACTTTATACCCCGGGACGTGCATCCAGTGGTTCCGGATGCGCGTGCCACGATTGCAGATTTCCCCGAAGGGAAAGTGGGTGTTTACACACGGTTATTCGAATTTGCGAATCAACGTGTGCCCCTGTCACGCTTCCTATGCGATGTGTTAAATTATTATACACTACACATATCGCAGTTACACTGCATCGGCGCGGCCAAAATTACTAATTTCGAAGTAAATTGCCGTTTGTTGGGGATTAATCCCACCATCAACTTATTCCGCGCATTTTACCACACTACGTGGGCGCATGGGTGGGTAACGTTTTCGAAACGCGCCGGTAGACTGCAGTGCTATACAGATAAATTAGACGCCCTTAGGAATTGGAGGGAGTATTTCTTCTGGGTAGATGATACATGTTTCCCGTGGAATTATGAGTTCTATACACGAGGAACACTACAGAGGGATGAGTGCCCCTTGCCTGGGTCGTATAACGTCGAGGATGCGGAACTGATAAATGCTAACCGCATTCCCATTAGTGCGTATCCTGAGGGATTTTTGGTGCACATGGGGATCAGCCGTAATTATTTCGGTCCCGAAGATGAGATCCCAATCTTTGTAGACGCCAATGGCCAGGGTGGGTACTTATTCCTCCGTACCTCTGCGTGTAACTAATGTAAGAATAATCCTCCGTCTTGTTTGCGCATTATATAACTGTTTGTATATGTGTTTTGTCTTGCGCAGAGATGGATCTATTCACCGTTGTACAGCTAGCGAAACCCGTAGCCGTAAAGACAGGAGTAAGACCGTTGAGGGATGACGAGGAGCCTATCTTAGCTGCCACGGAAGGGCGTGTCATGGAACTGGCCGCAGGGGATACAGGGACCAGTTCCTCCGTTGCGGTAGAGGCGACGCCTTTGCAAAGCCGTCCCAATCCTGAGGTGACTCCGGTAGTAGCGCAGTCATCGATCGTAGCTGTAGCTCATCCTGAAGAGGAAGAGGAAGAGGAAGTTACGCTGAATCGCAAAAGGACCCGACGAGATCATGGTGCGGGCCCGTCAAGGAAGAAGCGACCCGTGATTCAAACTGTGGAGTTGTCCTCCACTGATGAAGCATCGTCACATCCATCTGCCGATGATGCAGAGCCAAAGTAAGTAAAACCATACGTGTATAAACTCCTGTTTAGTTGGTGAATGTGCTATTTGTGATTCTAACATTGCGCTGGTGATCATTCGCAGGACGGAGCAGGTTATAGAGTCTCCTCCTAAGGCTAGTCCGACCCGCTCAGCGCATTCTGAGCCGCAGAGCCAGGATAAGGAAAACCAAGCTGATGCAGATGTGCCTCTGGATCAATTAGTTGAAGAATTGGTTCAGGTCTCCGCCCAGCAAGCTTCGTTAATTGTGAAGCTGAAAGACCGAGTATCTGATGCAGACAACCAAGAGTCCCAAAAAGACCAAACAATTTCTTTGCTGGAGGCGCAGCTTGCCAGTACCCGGGCGCAACTAGATAGCGCCCATGCAGAGGCCAAGGTCCTGAGCACATACGCTCAAAAACAGGCCGAGGACAAAATGGCGCTAATGTGCCAAATGAATCAAGAGCGTGCCGATGCTGTTAGGTATAAGGCTGCGTGCTGCTGGGCATTAAAACATCTGGAACAGGGTAAAGAAAGTCTGTTCGCGCAGTTGGGGGAGCTTGGGAATACGGTGAGCTGGTCCTTAGAGGTACAGGAGGCAAAGCTGCGTAAGCTGAGCATCGAGTACGATGAAGAATTGTATCCGCAGCTTATGTCAGTGATAGCGGAGCGCAGGTGGCTCATAGGCCACGGTCTCCGATTGGCTGCGCTTAGTACCCTAGAGTCAACAGAGGTAGTAAATGCATTTGGGGAGGTTGTGCAGTGCGCTTTAGAGCGTGGTAAGTCAGAGGCAGTGGAACAACTCCATGAAGCAGAACTGTTGAAAGCACCTGTTGATAAGGTACCGGGTTATAATGCAGAATCCTATGATCATTTGGTCACTGCCATGCAAAGAATGAAAGACCTAGAGCTCCCGATGATTTCAGAGCTTGAGCGCGACCAAGATTATCCGATAAGTGTTATTATGGCCGGGTTGTCATTGGCACGTCATCGTGCTGAGGATGCTGCCACACAGCCGGATTATTTTTTGAAACCCCAAGAGTCGCATCTCCAAGTACCCGTCTTTGCGCGTCCTAGGGATAGTCAGAATCCCTTTGCATTGGAGAGAGAGGTACCTCTGAAGGAGGTATTGGAAGCGCATGCCACCCGTCTTGCCAAGAAAAAGGGTATTGCAGGTAAGGCCGTTTTGTGTGGACTTGGTGCGGCTCACTTGCCGAGGTCTGATGGAGTGCCAGTCAGTGTGGCCACTGTGTCGCCGAATGATTCAGATGTATTGAAGAGCCTCAGCGAAGTTAAAGAAGCGACCAGTCATGTTGGCACTTCGTCACTTAGGCGTTGTAATAGCTTGTAGCGGATATGTTTGATATCGTTTGTAATAACTCGTAGTTATCAATAAAAATATCTTTTGTTTTGCTGTGAAATTCGTAATGCATACATATCTGTTTATCTTTATGTAAAAGATGTATTTGCTGCCGAAGAAACAAACATGTGTATCGGTGCGGCTATAGGAAATCCATAATCATGTATGAAAAATCGTATTATACTTTAAGAAATAATTCTAAGTACTTTGTCATAATCGTGTATGGTATGATATCCAGTCGTGCTGTAGATATCACATTATGGAAGCAAGTGTTTTGGTTCCTAAGCTGTTAAACGCGCACGTGTGCTTTACTGCGCAACCATCGTGGGATGCGTACATATCTCATTCCAACGTCTTGAGAATAAGGTGTTTAACAGGGATGCGTGATCCGGTGTTGATGGGTTTGCAACCCTCTTACTCAACAAGTTAGTTAGTAGGTCAACTTATCCTTTTACCATCGTGGGTTTATTCGTAGTGCATGCACGCCATCGTGGGCAAAATAAAAAATTGTTAAAGCATACAGTATATGGATATAACAACTTAAAATGTGTCGCGGAGTTAGCTAGAAACCGCGACGTTTATATTAATACTTGCAAGTTTATCAGGAAATAACAAAGAAAACAGTAAATATGAAAAATAAAAACTGAGTACATGAATGTTTATTGAGCACTGAAAGTGCGGAGCGTCTGCGCGCTATGCCGTAGCAATTCTTATAGGTAGCACCTCTTGAGGTTGCTGATATTCCATGTGCGCGGTAGGTCACGACCATCCAAACCTCGTAGCCGGTACGCGCCTGTGCCCGTTGCTTCAGTGACCTCATAAGGTCCTTCCCACTTTGGTCCGAGCTTACCTGTATCTTCAGCGCGGCTTGCCTCATTGGCGCGGTAGACAAAGTCACCTGGTCTGAATGAAACACTGCGTACCTTGGCGTCATAGTATCCTTTCATTTTTGACTTCGACCTTGCCTCCCGTATGGCCGCGCGTTCGCGTCTTTCTTCCAGTAGGTCCAAGTCGACACGTCTTTCGTCGTCGTTTGTAGTCACATTAATCTCCGCAGTGCGGATAGTTGGCATGCCGATCTCAGTTGGTATAACGGCTTCTGTCTCGTATACAAGAGAGAAGGGGGTGTCCCCTGTGCTGGTTTTAACTGAGGTACGGTGTGCCCATAATACATGTGAAAGTTCTTCGACCCACCTTCCTTTGTGCTTGTCCAAGCGTGCTTTGATTCCTTCACCCAGGCTTCGGTTCGCGCGCTCGACTAAACCATTGGTTTGTGGGTGCGTAACCGACGCAAAGTGTTGGGTGATGTTTAATTTTTCGCACCAATCCTTAAAGGGGTTGTCGCAGAATTGTTTCCCGTTGTCCGAGATGATTTCACCAGGTAATCCGAAGCGGCATACAATGTTGTCCCAGACAAAGCGTTTTACTTGATTGCCAGTAATTGTCGCTACTGCTTTTGCCTCGATCCACTTGGTGAAGTAGTCTATAGCGACTATGAGAAATTTGAGACCGCCTGCTGCTATTGGAAAAGGACCGGCGATATCAATGCCCCATTTGTAGAATGGCCATGGCGCCGTGATTGGTGTTAACTCATGCTGTGGTTTGCGCGGTACGGGTCTGTGGACTTGGCAGTCATTGCACTTCCTTATCAAATCCCGCGCATCTTTATGCATGGTTGGCCAGTAGTATCCCGACCGCATGGCGCGTGCTACAACAGACCGTGGTCCTGCGTGCATGCTACATGAACCCTCATGGATTTCTCGCATCACATAATTTGCTTGTACGGGGCCTACGCATTGAAGCCATGGCTGGAGGAAAGAACGTCGATACAGTATGTTGTCGCGCAATTCGAATTTCTGCGCTGTGCGCCGTATTCTGCGGGCCTCTGTCTGTTCTTGGGGTAATGTCCCTTTGCTTAAGAAATCTGCAATTGGGGTCATCCATGTAGGACCATCCTCCTCTATGATTGCGGAAACTTCCATCTCCGCGATCGACTTGCTTTTCAGTGTTTCCACCAGCACTTGCTTTGATAAGTGTGCGAAGCTTGTCGAGGCTATCTTGCTCAGTGCATCTGCTTTGCGATTTTCTCCTCTAGGGACTTGCTTGATAGTAAATCTGTCAAAGCCTTTGATCAGTGCTTTAGTCTTCTCCAGATACTGAATCATGTTTTCTTCTTTGGCCACGTATTCACCCAACACATGGTTGGCCACTAGTCGAGAGTCCACATTTGCTTCCAAGTTACGTACACCCATTCGAGCTGCAATGCGTAGTCCAGCGATCAGGGCTTCATATTCTGCCTCGTTGTTTGTCGAGGTAAATTCAAAACGCAGTGCGTAAGTGAATTCCATTCCCTCTGGGTTTGTGAGAATAAGGCCAGCTCCTGAGCCATCCACACATGAGGACCCATCTGTAAACAAAATCCATGGATCTTGTAGTGCTTTTTCGCTTGGTGTAGGTACCTCGTCAGTATCTGGCTTCTCGATGATGAAGTCCGCCAGAACTTGTCCTTTTATTGCGGTACGTGGTCTGTAAGAGATGTTATGTTCACCTAGCAACACGCTCCACTTCTGGAGTCGTCCTGACGCATCGGGTTTGGAGATGATCTGCTTGATGGCTTGATCTGTAATTACCGCTATCGGGTGCGCTTGGAAGTACCGGCGCAGTCGCTTGGCGGCAAACACTAATGCCAAGACCAACTTTTCCATGGCACTATAGTTCATCTCCGTCTTCTTGAGTGCTTTGCTGACAAAATAGATAGGGGTTTGCACCGAGTCCCTATCTGTTAGTAGCACTGCGCTGACTGCCCCATGAGTTGCTGACAGATACATGATCAGCTCTTCCCCTGGTCGGGGTGCCACGAGTGTTGGGAGCGTTGCCAAATGCTGTTTGAGTGTGGTGAAAGCTTCTTCCGCCTCCGTTGTCCACCGAAAGTCACCCTTTTTTATACACTTCTTGAGTGTTTTGAAAAGGGGCAGTGACTTTTCTGCTGATTTAGATAGGAACCTGTTGAGGCCGGCTAGTTTTCCGTTGAGGGATTGGACTTCCTTCAACGTGCGTGGTGAGGGAAGCTCAATTACCGCCTTTGTCTTTTCGGGACATGGTTTTATGCCATCAGGTTCTATCAAGTACCCTAAGAACATGCCTTCGGTAGCGCCGAAGGTGCATTTCTTAGGATTTAGCTTCATGTTAATCTCGCGTAGAGTTTTGAATGTTTCTTCTATGTCGCGCACCAGTTCTTTTTCAGTATGGCTTTTAATGACCAGGTCATCCACATAGACTTCCAGGTTGCGACCCACCTGTTTTTCGAAGGCATTGTCTACCAACCGCTGATAGGTGGCACCCGCGTTCTTCAAGCCAAACGGCATTTTTGTGTAACAGTAAACGCCTTGGCTTGTGTGGAACGCTGTCTTTTCTTCGTCTTCTTGAGCCATTTGTATCTGGTGATATCCCTTGTACGCGTCGAGAAAACACTTCAACGGGTATCCACACAAGGACTCTATTTTCCAATCTATCTCTGGTAATGGATAGCAGTCCTGTGGGCATGCTTTATTAAGGTCGGTGAAGTCTACACACATCCGCCAGCTACCGTCGCTTTTTTTGACCATTACTGGATTAGAAAGCCAGTCGTGGTAATAGACTTCACGCATAATTCCCGCTTTAACTAATTTCTGTACCTCTGCTAGAATTGCCTGCGCTCTCTCTGGAGCTTGGCCACGCTTCTTCTGTCGTATCGGTAAGTATCCTTGTCGGATTCTGAGTTTATGCTCTGTGATCGAGCGTGGTACGCCAGTCATGTGTTTGGGCTCCCATGCGAAAATATCTACGTTCTTTTGTAGGAGCGCGCACACAGCCGCTTTGCCGTTGTCCGACAATGACCCTCCAATGGTTATCTCCTGGTCTGGATATTCTGGGTGAATTGCGACCTTAAAGTTGGGAATTGTGGCCGCGCCCTGCTTCGGGATTGGTTCCCTTTCACATGTAACTGTGTTACATTCTCTGTTTGGCACCGTGGCGTTGTAAAGAGTGACAATGCCCCCTTCAACTGGGAATTTAAGCATCCCGTGCGCTGTTGACGGCACCGCGCGCATGGCTGATATCCCGGGTCTCCCAATAATGCCATTATATGATGAAGGGGATTTGATCACCATGAAATCCATCCAGGTTGTTGTAGAGTGCTCTGCGTTGCCAACGCTGACTAGCAATCGCAGTTGGCCCATAGGCCATATCTTCTCACCCGTGAAACCGGTGAGTGCGGTATTGACCAGATTTAACTGACTACGTATTTCAGGACGTAGTCTTTTAAAGCAATGCTCATACATAATATTTGCCGATGCCCCACCATCGATGTACATGCGGTGTATGTCGTGACCACCCGCACTAATTTCAATGGTGAGGGGCTCTGATGCTGCGTTGTCCGCAGTCAAAGTAGGGAAAGAGATTTCACTTCTTCGGGAAAACTCTTGGCTGACCTTCTGTCTGGTGGTTCGCTGCCACGTCTGTATCATATAGATTGTGTCGGCCTTATCCTTGGGTGTCTCTTTCTTGCTTTCATTCTTTTGCTTATCTCTTCCCTCTTTAATGTTTTTAACCAAGTGGTCCAGCCTGCCCCCTTTGACCATCTTGTCGATGAGTTGGCGCAGCTGGACACACTCGTTAGTGGTGTGACCCTTTTGTGCATGGTAGTCACAGTATCCATTCCCAGTGCGCTTATCTTCTGGTGTGCGCATCTGCGGTGGTCTTGGGAAATTCGCTCCTTCTGCTGCGAGTATTTCCTTTGGGGTTTTGATCAGGGGAGTATACCTGTCATTATCCCTGTCTCTGCCGCTCCTTTGGCTGCGATAGCTCCTGTTACGGTTATTACCTCGGTCATTGGATTGTCTCCCAGGTTGTTCCTGTGACCGGTAACTGGAATGGTTCTTTTTGCTATCCGCCGCGGCGGCTTCTCCCTGGACAAAAGATCGAGAGCGCTTCATGAGTTCATCGAAGGTCTCAGGGATCTTGTCGTTCAACCTCTTGATGAGTTCTGGGTTATTAATCCCATTCATGAAGCCCGAGATCTTTAAGACTTCAGGGCATGCTTTAACCTGCATGCATTCATCTTTGAAGCGTTCCATGAATGCGCTCGTGGATTCTCCCTGGTTCTGTTTTACCCTGGCAAGTTCGACAGGGTTTTTAGCACACTTTTTGCGTTGAGTGAAATTTAGGCGGAACGCCTTTCTCAACTCTTCAAAACCATTCACGCTCCTTCATGGGAGTTTGTTGAACCAGTTCCGCGCGCTTCCCACCAGTGTGGAATTAAACATGTGACACCAAACTGGTTGTGGCCAGTTTTCGATGGTCGCGGCTGATTCAAAAATTTTTAGGTGATCATCAGGATCACCTGTCCCATCATAGGTTTTAACATTTGCAGGCATGCGTCTTTTCTTGTTCTCAGAGAAATCACTAATGCGTCTGGTGAACGCATCCACTTTCTGACGACGCCACGGGAGAGACATGTCTTCCTCTTGGCTATCGCGTCTGCTTCTGGATTTCCAATGCCCAGTATCACTATCCTCGTTGTCCGAGGAGTTGTCAGAAGATGAATTTACCTTCTTACGGCGCTTGCGCCGGCCATCCTCAGAATCTGACTCATAGTCTGGATCTGAAGGGCTTTCACTTGGGGAATACCTTCTCCCCAGTCTATCATGTACTCTACGGCTACCCAGTCTGGCGTAGACACTGGTACGCCGTTCTTCTCTATCACTATCACTCAAATGTTGCGAGTGAGATGTCTCATCACCCTCAATTCTCCTCCCGATTCTGTTGAATACTGGGGTTTATGCCCGCTTCCTCTGCGCTTTTCCTTCTGGTGGCGCGGTGGGGAAGTGTCATACTCCGAGTCGAAGTTGAGTCGGGCTTTCAGGTTCCGGCCTGATCTATTCTTCTCTTCCTCTTGCATGAGGGCAGCCAATGCTTCGTAGTTTTGGGATACGAAAGCTTCTGGTGATAATTCTGGTGCGACTCCCTCGAGAGTGAGTGCGTTTGTTTCTACTGCTGCATTCTTATCCCGACCTGGTGCCTCTGGTACCTTTGTCAGGTCAGTTTCTAGCATCGGTTGGAAGGGAGTAGTAAAGACGGGTTGTTCCCGAGTGCGCAGTGGGTCTACTCCACCCGTGGTGGTTGTAGTGACTTGGGTTACTCCCGAGTGCGGTTCCACCAGAGGGAAAATCAAGTCTTGACCTGACCCTTTATTTTTAGCAGCGCTGGTTGTCCCAGAGGTCTGCTTAGGGGTTAATCCACTCTGCGATTTCTTCCCCATAAGATCTGACTGCGATCGCTGATTGCCGTGTTTTGTCATTCTAGTGTCGATTCTTAGTGTAGGGTCCCACGGATGGCGCCACTTGTTGATACAAAAGTTGGACGTTCCTGATTCGGAGCTCCGGTTCTCGTACCAATTGAGAATTGCTGCTTGAGACCTGCGCACTAAGAGACAAGAAACACCGTTAGGCTTACCGTGGGATTGTCTCCCACGATTATCCTCCGGCGTGAGAGTAAGTAATCGGTTTAGGGTTTAAGGAGTTTTAGGGTTGTCAGATCGTACCTTAAACGAGGGGTATCATTCCCTTTATATATGCACGGAATCCTTGTTGGTTCCGTGTTCCCCAACCTTCGGCGTATCCCGCCTAAGTCGGTTGGGGATGATTATCTTCATATTTTAGAAGATATCTATATCCATTCCGTAAATAGATTTGGGCTTGGGCTTTCGTGAGCCCAAACCTTTATTGATATTGGCCCAAGTCGTGCTGGGCCTGTAAGTATTGGGCTGTGGTCGGGTTCATGACCCGACACCAGACTATACGTCATCAATAACCTTGATCTGTAAGCAATGTTTATTAAACACACAACATAATAGTTTTTCATAAGTCTGAAATTTTATCAAAATAAATAAAATACAAGATGATTAGTACGGAGTAATAGCTGAAAAATATTTAAAAATTTGTGATGACAAAAGTTGCGTAAACTTTTCCTCATCAAGTGGTAACTCTTTTGGCAATTGGCATTTGGCAGATTGTAATTCAGTTATCAATTTTGTTTCACTTAGTTTGACTTCCGAATTAGAGAAGCGACATAAGATTGCTACAGTAATCCTATAAGAGCATATGGTGTGGTGATATTCATTTTTGATTCATTTAGATCATACTCTATATTACATCATATTAACATTTTCATAACAACCTCTTATCATAAACCACAACAAACCTTTTTATTTAGGTGCCATCACTCTAAATTTTATTTTCTTTTCAAATTCAAATGGTAATAATTCTGCAAAAGTTGTTTGTCTCCATTTGGTTTACTGCAACGAACCAACTCCAAACAAACCTAAACGGCTAAGGGTTTTAGTGTGGTGAACTTCAACGGCGAGCGCCACATCATCTTTCACGTCACAACGGCGAACATAAAAGGTCACCATACCCCATACTCTAAGGGTGTTAATACTCACACCATCTTTTTTATACATACACCACACTGTACAACATTGTAATGTATACTGTGTAACATTGTAATACACAAATATAGTGTATGTATTAAAAAAAATGGTATGAGTATCAAACCCATAATCTAACCTTAGACAATCATTATAAGCAAGATTAGTAAAGGGTGTTGATACTCACACCATTTTATTTGATACTTGCACCATTTTGTACAAGTTGTATAGCACAGTGTACAACACTGTGATGCACAGTGTGTGGTGAAAGTGTCAAAAATTGTGGTGTGAGTATCAACACTCATTAGTAAAGGACCAAGTATTGATTCTCTTTTAAAATATAAATAAAATAGAATAAATTGCTGACTTAATTTTTTATATTATTTAGTATATTCTCAAACAAATGTGTACATCCATTTGATATGAACTTATTTTATTTACGTCGTTTTTTTAATACAAGTCTACTACTGAAAAGGTAGAAAAGCATATAAAAAGGATATATATCGAGATGAAGTTAAGTAGAATGTCGTGAGACTGGATCTTCAGATAGTAACGTTTCTCACTCGCTAACAAAGCGTGTAATTAATGTCAAACCCGACTAAACAAATGTTTCAATTATATTGTATATGCAATCAGAGGCGGAGATAAAGGGGGGTTCGGGGGGTCATGTGACCCTCCGGCGAAAAAAATTGTAATGTAAATTTTCAAAAATTTTCGACTATTTTTTTAATTTGCCCCTTTGACGAACCAATTCTTAGTTTATTTTCAAAAAATTTCGACTATCATATTTTGCCCACTCAACAAAAACTTTCAGGTTCCGCCCCTATGTGCAATGAAAGATTTTGTGGGTTTGCAGACGCACGTATATCTTATATTACGTATATAGTAATTGTAGATGTATATAGTGTTGGAAAATTTAGTGCACTTGTGGGATTAGTTCACACCTTGTAATGGGTTAGGAGGTACGGAGTGTACACCCATAAGGTCCATGAACACCCTGACTCTTATAGTGGTTTGTATTGGTAGTACTGGTGAAAGTACTGCTTGGTGAAAGTACTGCTTGGTGAAAGTACTGCTTGTGGAAAGTACTGCTTGTGGTTTCCACTGATAAGCAGTGTTTCCTCTGATAGACAGTGTTTCCACTGAAGTGGTTTATCCACTGATAGTGCTATGAAAGTACTGATAAGCATTGTTTCCACTGATAGGCTGTACTTACACTGCAAGTGAAAGTACTGCTAGTGGAAAGTACTGCTTATGGAAAGTACTTCTAAATGGCAGTTACAACTTCTTTATGACCACGTTTAATTGGTCATGTAACCACTAACGGCTATAATGGGGATAATTATGAGGCTATTAATGGGCCGATTAATACTCATAATTCCATTGGAATAGCTCAAGAGTAACCTCCTATATATAGGAGATCTGAACATGCATGAAGGACACACAGAAAACACTAAACACTTATAAGCGCAAGGGTTAAAGAATTGTGCCTAATTCTCTAACTGCATTTGGTCTTATCCCAAGTAGATATTCGTGATACCCAGGCATTAGGGTCGAATAGTTTACTTTGGAAAGTGATCACACAATTCCAAGTGATATCCGGTAACCACCTAGTGGTATTGCTACTGTCATTGATTGTCTTAACCCTGTTCTGGGAGATAACCCCCAACAATCAAAGTAAACTATTTAGTGATAATCAATGGCAATTGCTGCAATGAAACACATGGCTTCAAACTTTGCTAAGCTGGACAAGTTTGAAGGGGTGGACTTTAGGAGGTGGCAGAAGAAGATGCACTTCTTGCTGTCAAGCATGAGTGTGGTGTATGTGCTGACTACTTCAATTCCTGATGATGGTGATGATGCTACTGTGGATCAGATCAGGAGGAGGAGCAAGTGGGAGAATGATGACTACATATGCAGAGGTCTTATTCTGAATGGTATGTCTGATTCCTTGTTTGATATTTATCAGAACTTTGAATCTTCCAAAGAACTGTGGGATTCCTTGGATGCCAAATATATGGCTGAGGATGCATCAAGTAAGAAGTTCCTTGTTAGTAATTTCACAAATTACAAAATGACTGATTCAAGACCAGTTATGGAACAATACAATGAACTTCTTGGAATACTTGGAAGGTTTACACAACACCAAATGAACATGGATGAGGCTATCAAAGTCTCTTGTGTCATTGACAAACTCCCTCCTTCATGGAAAGATTTCAAGCACACCTTGAAACATATGAAGGAGGAGTTAACTCTTGTTGAGTTGGGCAGTCATCTGCACATTGAGGAATCTCTCAAAGTGCAGGATAATGACAAGCCAAAGAGTGGCAATGCTGCTGGACCATCTGTTGTCAATATGGTGGAGCATAACAACTCCACCAGGTACAATGACAACAAAGGCAAACGCAAATATCATGACAACACAAGAGCAGATCCTAACAAGAAGGCAACACCTACTTGTTGGAAATGTGGCAAGACTGGTCACATTAAAAGGGACTGCAAGGGTGTTAAAATTGGTGGTAAAGCCAATGGATCAGGCACTAATGGTTCAGGTAGTGGTGGTTCAGCCAACTCACTGAAAGGTCAAAATATGTTTAATAAGTCTTTTCAGATTTATTATGTTACATATGTATCTGAATCTTTTTATGTGCAGGATGATGATGTTGCGTGGTGGGTTGACTCTGGTGCAACAGTTCATGTGTGTAAAGATAGAAGCTGGTTCAAGACTTATGAGTCACTGAATGATGGTTCTATTCTTCACATGGGAAATGAGTCAACAGCCTTGGTGCATGGTCGTGGTTGTGTAGATCTTAGGTTTAGTTCAGGAAAGATTGTAACTTTGTTTAATGTTATTCATGTTCCTGATATCAGGAAGAACTTGGTTTCAAGTAGTGTTTTGAATAATCATGGATATAAACAAGTTATTGAATCTGATAAATTTGTGCTTTCTAAGCATGGTGTTTTTATTGGTTTTGGTTATTTATGTAATCAAATGTTTAGGCTTAATATTTCTACTGACAATGTTAATTCAGCTTTTGTGACCACAAATGACACTGATTCTAGCCTATGGCATGCAAGACTTGGCCATGTACATTATAAAAGAATGCAAGATATGTCTAGGGATGGTTTAATCCCTGCTTTTGACATGGACACTGAAAAGTGTAAAACTTGCATGTTGACCAAGATAACCAAGAAACCCTTTCAGGGTGTTAGTCGTGAGACTAAGATCTTGGAGCTTATTCACAGTGACCTGTGTGATTTGCATGCCACTCCTTCTTTGGGGAATAAGAAGTACTTTGTGACATTTATTGATGATGCTTCTAGATTTTGTTATGTCTATCTGTTACATACCAAGGATGAAGCATTAGATAAATTCAAAGTGTTTAAAACTGAAGTTGAATTACAACTTGGGTCTTTAATCAAAAGATTAAGGACTGATAGGGGAGGTGAGTACATGGATACTCAGTACTTTCACTCTGTTGGAATAATCCATGAAACAACTGCCCCTTATACTCCTCAGCAAAATGGTATTTCTGAAAGGAAAAACAGGGTGCTGAAGGAGATGGTTAATTCCATGTTGTCCTATTCAGGACTGAGTCAAGGGTTCTGGGGTGAAGCTATGTTGACAGCTTGCTATTTGCTAAATAGGGTTCCCAACAAAAGGAACAAGGTTACCCCTTATGAACTCTGGACTAAAAGGAAACCCAACTTGAATTATCTCAAGGTTTGGGGTTGTAGGGCTGTTGTAAGACTCCCTGATCCAAAGATGAAAACTTTGGGTGAAAGAGGCATTGACTGCATCTTTGTTGGATATGCTGAGCATTCCAAGGCTTTTAGGTTCTATGTTATTGAACCTAATGAACATGTTTCAGTTAACTCAATAATTGAATCAAGGGATGCAGACTTTGATGAGAATAGATTCTCATCAGTCCCTAGACCAAGTCAGAGGATTCCTAATGGAACTCATGACACTGGTATATCAGAGGTCCCTGATGATGAACCATCATTGGTCCCTGATGAGGTTGTGGTTCAGCAACCTGAACCTGTGCTCAGGAAGAGCAAAAGGGTCAGGACCCCAAAGTCATTTGGACATGAGTTTCAACTATACTTAGTTGAAGGTACTAGGGATGAGGTCTCAGACCAATACTCCTATTGCTTCATTGTTGAGGATGACCCCAAAACATTTGAAGAAGCAATGAAGTCCCAGGACATTGCTTTCTGGAAAGAAGCAATCAATGATGAGATGGATTCCATCATGGGCAACAACACTTGGGTGTTGGTTGATCTACCTCCTGGTTGCAAACTGACGAGTGTCTAAATACTCATCATTTTTATACTATTTAGAATGCCAAAACATCAGAAAACACTCAGAAATGCATCAAAATGATGAAAATATCACAAACAAGTGTTTTATGTGTTTTAAATGCAAAAATATCAAAATCTGGTGAAAAACGTATCAAGTTTGCATAATTGGCAGTTTTAGTTCCCCAAGTTTAAAAAGTTGTCAAAAACAGTCCCTGGTATATCAAAATAAAGAAAAATATCATTTTAAGTCCTTAGGGATTCATAAAGTTGTCAAAACAAGTCCTTGAAATTTAAAATTGCAAAATTACAACTTTAGTCCCTCAAGTTTTGAAAATGTCAAAAATAGTCCTTGGATTTATTAAAAATAGAATTTTATGCACTATGGTCCTTGTACTATTAAAGATTGGCAGTTTTGGTCCTTGTGATAACTTTTGGAGAATTGCAGGTTTGGTCCCTTAACTTAGGCTGAATTGCAAAGATGGTCCTTGAAATATTAAACAAGCCAAATGACCCCCTTTTGTATTTAGAACCCCATGAAAACCAAAAAGAACCCTGCCAAATGCCCTGTGACCCCCCAATTTTGGACCCCCCTTTATAATATCCCAAAGTCAAAAAAAGTCAATACGCGCCCAAACCAGTGTTACTGTTTACTTCCTTCTCCACAAGCTGCAAACCAAAACCAGAGCTGGTTTTACCTCCTTTTCAACAATTCCACCTGTTTTTCCACTTGAATACATCCCCCCTCCACCTCCACAACCTCCCAAGTTTCTTTAATTGCTATAACCTGCTCTTGACTATTTTGGCGCCAAAAAACCAAATGGACGTATAGGATGACTTTGACCAATCCAATGGTTGGATTGAGGTGGGAAAGATTCAGAGACATAAACAGAGTCTCAAAAGTCTATAAAGAAGCAATGGGAAGCAATGTGAAGCAATATCTAGTTTAACTTTAATTAGCTTATGTCGTTTTAACTTAATTTTAAATTTCAGTGTATCTTTAAGCTTTTAAGCTTTATATTTCAAGTGTTTATTGTATATTAAAGCTTTCCTAAACATCAATTTCAGTTTTAATTTAAGTTCTCAGTTTATGCAAAATCTTACTTTTATTCAAAATCTCAATATGTTCCAATGATGTTGTTAGTTGTTGGTAAGGACTGAATAGGCTCACATAAGCTCCTAGAAAGCTTATTAAAGCTTTTAGAAACTTTAAAAATCAGTTTAGAATCAAAAAGAGAAAATCACCAAAAATACAAATAAAATAGTGAGAAATTCAAAAATCAATGGAGATGGTGATCACAGCTGGAGCAGGGTTGATAAAGGATTGCCCTTGGGTTTAGTGCTTCTTGGGAAGCTATAGGATCTGTTCTCAGTCCTTGGTTATCATTTTTCACTTGGAATCCATTTGTAAGCCATTTTGATCCATTTTGGCTTTTCACTGTGTAAGACAGTTATAAGCTTAAATCTCTGTGTTTACATGTTCATTAGTTGTGGTTAAGCATAATCAAACCATAAAAACTGTCACTTGTTCTTTTAAATTTATAGTTGCTAAAAATCTCATTTTGACAGTTAAAATAGCATAATCATCATTCTTGTGATTTATGTTGTTAGTACTGTTATTTTATGTTTATTCAGTCTTATTACATGATATTATAAGCTTCTTAATCAAGTTCATGGTCTTAATCTTTGTTAAGCTTTGAAAAGCTTCTTAACAGTCTTTAAAAATGGTGTTTGGATATACTTTGTTAACTGTGTTGGAGTTTGTTCCAGTCAGTATTAGTGCTTGTTGTTTGTCAAACTAGGTCTTAATAACTCATATAAACAAAGAAAACCAGGGTTTGTTGAATCAAAAGTCAAAATTCCCTTTTATCAAATCTTGTTAACTCACTGTTGGATTTTCATGATCTATGATTATGATTTCTTGTTCATAAGTTGTTATAATTGCTCAATCTAGTTTTATTATAGCTTAACATATCATAATCAGTGCTTAGGATCAAACCAAAGTTCATTTAAGTCAAGCTTTCATTTTGTTAAAAAAAAGTCAAAATAGTTCCCTGTGCACAGTTTTAAGCCCATAATCACAAGCTTGCAAAAAGCTCATTAGTTAATCATAGCTTGTGATTCTTGGTTCTTTGGGTAGCTGACCTAGCCATCTTGAAGTTTCAACTCTAGCTTTTCACTTTGTAGCTTATTTGAGTAGGCTGCACTTAGCTTTTAATTCTGTCCATTTTACTCAGTACACTGAGAAATAACTCAGTGGTTTTTCAACTTTTTAATAAGCTCATTAAAAGCTCTCTAGTGGACAACACTGTGAGAACTTTAGCTTTTTGAAAAGCTGAGCTGGTCAACTAGTTAGTCCCAGTCTTTGTTTTCATTTTCTTGTTTATTTTAGTGCTTAAAATCTAGCTTAAAAGTGCCTAGTGATTCAAAAAAGTGTCATGTGAATACAGTTAACTAGTGCTTATTTTGGCTTAATCAGTGCTTATTTTCAAGTTTTTGTGCTTGTTCAGTTGTAATTCTAGCTTATTATCAGTATTTAGCTTATTTTCATTTTTCATTTTGCTTATTAAGTAGCTTATAAGCCATTTGGCTTTAACTTTGGTCTTATTCCCATTTTAGCCAACTGTTGAGAAAATAAGCTCTCACTGAGCTTATTATTGGTTTTTAGAAAAAGTTGTAGTTATATAAAATGCTTATTTTATAGTGCTTAATAAGTTTGTAAAATAAAAATAAAAAAAATAAAAAGTTAGCAAAAAGGTCATTGCTGGGATTCGAACCCTGGCCACCCAGCTCACCACACACACACACTACCACTCGCCCTTGGGTCTTTTTCTGTTTTTCTTTGCATAGTTTAATACATAACCCTTGTTTTCCATTTAAGCTTATACGAGCTTATTTGCTTATTTCCAGCTTATTTATACTAGCTTTTTCATCTTTTGTATTTTTCATAGATTTGTATTAGTATAAAGTATTTTATAAAAAAGTTTCAGATTTTTCTAAATAGTTTTAGTATTTTTAAACATTTAATTAGTGTAAAATAGTATTTAATTCATAATAAAAAATATAAAAGTCAAAAAAATATAATTCTTTTTTCTAAAATTTTCTTTTGTCATATAGTACGTAAGAAAATTGTTTTTACATTCGTAGGACTTTTATTTCACAAATTTTACGTTTTTGCTTGCGCACTCACGTAATTTTTATAAATAACGTACGTTTTCATTTTAAATCACGTTTTTAGATAATTTAAGTTTAAGTTTTAGTTAAAATAGTTTATTTAAGTTATTTTGTTTTATAAATCACAAAAACAACATTGTAAAAATAGTGATAGCATTTATTTAATATATTTTAGCTTTTTAATTTCCTTTAATTTGCATTTAAGCCCCTGTAATTTGTAAACTTTCTCTTTAGGTATAAATATCTCAAAATCCTTACTGATCACTATCCTTAGTGATTATTCGACATATGTCAGTGTTAAACACCATTCATCCTCCGTGGGACTTAACGACCCAGGAATCCACTATATTCCTCTGATCTTAATTGCATTTGCTTTCTGAGCTGTTTTAAGTTTATTACGGTTGACCATTCACAAGTGGTCAGCTTGTGTGATTAAACTTGACCGTTTGGGAGTGAATCAAATTTTGGCGCCGCTGCCGGGGAGGCTGTAAGCGAATCAAATTTTGGCGCCGCTGCCGGGGAGGCTGTAAGCGTGTTTTAAGCAGTTTTCAGACCCATACTTGCACATATACCATCGTTTGTAAATCAGATTTTTTGTAAAGTTAATCTAAATCAAAAAGTTCATTAACACTTTTCCTAAAGTGTTAAAAACACCAAAAACAATATAAAACAACAAAACAATCGTAACGTTTTCTAGCTTGTGTTTCTTTTAAGGTGATTCTTAAAGAAATACGATTTGGTTAAACGAGACGATACCAAAAATATTGTCCAAAAGTTTTTAAACCATCAGCACAAATCATTACCTACGTCTTTTCAGTGGTACTTAATTTATACATAAAAATCAACCACCGCAAATCAAGGCAGTACACCTACTAACTGGGGGTGTGACCATAATAAGTTCCCGAACAACAGATTTAAAACTTGCCTTTGTGTCCTTGTGATTTGGTGTACCTTTTTCAAAGAAGCCATTTCATTTGTGATTATTGGTTAAGTTCACTTGTCGTTTTGCCTCGCATTTGTTTTGAAAACTGATTTTTATACTTAGTGCATGCGCACTCGTTCTTCCAGTTCTACAAGTCCACTTTCTGAGCTTGCAAATATTCCTCGTAGACGTAGAGGACGTTCTGCTCCTTCAGCCGTGACTAAGGAACGTCTACCACCACCACTCCCTGTCGAAATGGCAGAAGATAAGCCTATGAATGAGCTTCTCCAAGCACCCATTGAGGGTTACGGAGATGCCATTATTGTCCTAGCCATCGTGGCTGATACCTTTGAGCTCAAAACCTGGTTGCTTAATCTGGTAACCCAAAGCCAATTCTATGGTTTTGAGCGGGATGATCCTCATGCACACATTCGATGGTTTAACAAGATTGCATCTACCATCAAATACAAGAATGTCCCACATGAAGCAATTAAGCTTCTTCTGTTCCCATTCTCTCTAGAGGGACAAGCCCGGAATTGGCTTGAGAAACAACCCCCTCGTTCCATTGAGACATGGGAAGATCTAGTCACCAAGTTCGTTAACGAATTCTATCCTCCATCCCGAACTACAAGTCTTAAGAATGAGATAATGAAATTCTCTCAACGATTTGATGAATCATTCGGGGAGGCATGGGATCGTTACAAAGAATTGCTCCGCAAGTGTCCGCATCATGGTTTTACCGAGTTAATGCAAATGGATACTTTCTACAATGGTCCGAGACAAGCTGACCAAGACTCTCTAAATGCCTCCGCGGGAGGTAATTTCTTGAGCAAGACCACAAAAGAAGCCTTACAAATCATTGAAAACAAGTCCCAGGTCCGCCCTTTCCGCACAAAGACATATCAGACTCAGTCTAATGCTGGACCTTCTACTTCATCTCCTGTGAGTACATCTAGCACCGATGCTAAGATTGATAAACTCACAGATATTGTTCAGGCTTTGGTTCTTGCAAACCAAAAGAAAGTCACTTTCACTCAGACACCATCACATGGTGAAGTGAAGAAAGTTGAAGTTTGTGTTACTTGTGGTGGTCCTCATGCATACTACAACTGTACTGCCACAGATGGTAGTCCGTTTGAAGCAAATGCTATAGCCGGTACTTCACATCAGGGAGGTAATCAATACTGTCCTCAGAATGATCCAAGCTACCGTGCTAATACTTATCAGGCACCACCCGGTTTTAACCAGAATCCTAGCATACAAAACCGGAATCAGAACCAACCTAGAATGAACCAAGGTTATCAAAACCAAGGTAATTTCTATCCCGGACCCAATCAAGGTTTCCAACATCAAGGAAACCTTAATCAAAACAATTTCAATCGAGGGAATCAATTTCATGGGAATATGAATCCTAATCATGGGAATTTTCAACAACAAGGTCATAATCAAAACATCCGACCTCAGAATTTTCCTCCACAGCCTCCAGTACCATCATCTGATGAGTTACTGAAGCAATTCATGAAATCCCAAGATGAAATGAACATGTTGTTGGTCAGTCAGATCGCTGATCTCAAGAAGTCTTTAAATGATCAACCCTCGGGCTCAGGAAAACTTCCGAGCAACACGATCGCTAACCCGAGGGGCGATGCAAAGGCGATCACAACCAGAAGTGGTGTTTCATACAATGGACCCGCTATTCCTACTACCTCTTCTTCTTCTCTCCGGAAGGTAGTGGAAAGTGAACCTGAGGCAACAAAGGACAAGGAACTTCCTAATAATAACGGAGGAACCAATAATGTCCATCCTCAAGTTGTCCAGAAACCCAAATCCAATCCAGGAGTTGTTTTTGAACCACCAGTAGCTCCCGTTGAAAATACCAAATCCAAAACTTCTATTCCTTACCCATCACGTTTGAATGAGCAAAAGCTCCGCGAAAAAGCCAGTCATCAAATGGACAAATTTTTTCAAATTTTCCAAGAACTACATTTTGACATAAGCTTTGCGGATGCTATAATGCTGATGCCCAAGTTTGCATCAACTCTCAAACACATGTTAAGCAACAAGGAAAAGCTGTTTGAAATGGCTAAGACTCCTCTTAACGAGAACTGCTCAGCAGTTATCCTGAAGAAGCTTCCAGAAAAGCTTGGAGATCCTGGAAAATTTCTCTTACCTTGTGTATTTCCAGGAATGGTTGAATGCTTTGCCTTAGCCGATCTTGGTGCAAGCATCAATCTGATGCCTTATTCAGTATGGAAGAAACTTTCTCTTCCGGAACTTACTCCTACATGCATGACTCTCGAGCTTGCAGATCGTACAATATCCCGCCCTCTTGGCATTGCCGAGGACGTATTTGTGAAAGTAGGAAAGTTCCATTTTCCAGCTGACTTCGTGGTTGTTGATTTTGATGCCGATCATCGGGTTCCTCTCATTGTTGGTCGAGGATTCCTGAAAACGGGCCGTGCTCTCATTGATGTATTTGAGCAAGAAATCACATTACGTGTTGGTAATGAAGCTGTCACCTTTAACCTTGATCAAACTTCGAGGTACTCTGCAAATTATGATTCTGAGTCGGTTAACCGAATAGATATCATTGATGTTGCTTCTGAAGAGTACTCGCAAGAAGTTCTTGGTTATGATCATAATTCTTCGAGTGATAATCTCACTCATTCATCTCAACCTATCATCGCCAATTCTACTCCTTCTCTCACTCCTTTTGAGGAAAGTGACTTCATCTTGGAAGAGATTGAAGCCTACTTGTCTAGTGATTCTGTTCCATGGGAAATTGATCACGCTCCCATCGACATTGAGGGGGACATACTTCTCATTGAGAAGTTGCTTAATGATGATCCATCATCGCTCCCTCCCGTCGAACTTCATAACAAGGAAGTCAAGTCAGTTGATAAAACTGAAGAATTTCCTGAAGTCGAACTTAAAGACTTACCACCTCATCTCGAGTATGCATTTCTTGAAGGTGATGATAAATTGCCAGTCATTATTGCTCGAGATTTGAGTAAAGATGAAAAGTCTGCTCTCATAAAGATCTTGAAGTCACACAAGCAAGCAATTGCTTGGAAACTCTCCGACATTAAGGGTATCAACCCTGAGTTTTGTACTCACAAAATCTTGATGGAGGATGACTTTAAACCAGCAGTTCAACATCAGAGAAGAGAAAATCCAAAAATCCATGATGTTATCAAACAGGAGGTTATCAAACTTCTTGATGCAGGATTGATTTACCCGATCTCAGATAGTCCTTGGGTTAGCCCAATTCATTGTGTTCCTAAAAAGGGTGGCATAACTGTTGTCACAAATGAAGATAACGAGTTAATTCCAACTCGATTGGTAACGGGATGGCGTGTTTGCATTGACTATCGTAAGTTGAATGACGCTACCCGTAAAGACCATTTTCCTCTACCCTTTATGGACCAAATGCTTGAGAGATTAGCAGGGAATGAATACTATTGTTTCCTTGATGGTTTCTCGGGTTATTTTCAGATTCCCATTGATCCAAAGGATCAAGAAAAGACCACATTCACCTGCCCATACGGAACTTTTTCCTACAGACGTATGCCTTTTGGCTTATGTAACGCTCCTGGCACGTTCCAACGATGTATGATGGCCATTTTCCACGACATGATCGGGGAAACAATGGAGGTGTTTATGGATGACTTCTCGGTCATTGGGGATTCATTTCAAACATGTCTCTCCCATCTAGATAAAATGCTCAAACGGTGTGAAGACACCAATCTTTGTCTAAATTGGGAGAAGAGCCACTTTATGGTCAAAGAAGGCATAGTCCTTGGCCATAAAATTTCAAAAAACGGGATTGAGGTAGATAGAGCAAAAGTCGATGTTATTGCTAAACTGCGTCATCCTACTACCGTCAAAGGTATTAGGAGTTTTTTAGGTCATGCCGGTTTCTATCGCAGATTCATACAAGATTTTTCTAAAATCGCCCGGCCTATGACCCATCTTCTTGAAAAAGATGCTCCTTTTATCTTCTCACCCGAGTGCATCGAAGCTTTTGAAACATTAAAGAAAAAGCTTACTGAAGCACCCATTCTCGTTGCTCCCGACTGGGACTTGCCTTTTGAGCTCATGTGCGATGCAAGTGATTTTGTTATCGGTGCAGTCTTAGGGCAACGTAGAGCTAAGCATTTTCAGCCTATTCACTACGCAAGTAAGACTATGACTGAAGCTCAAACTCATTACACCACCACAGAATAAGAGCTATTAGCCGTGGTGTATGCGTTTGAGAAGTTTCGGCCATACTTAATCTTGACCAAATGTGTGGTGTATACGGATCACTCGGCTCTCAAATATCTCTTTGCAAAACAAGATGCAAAGCCGAGATTGCTCCGTTGGGTTCTCCTTCTCCAGGAATTTGATATCATCATACGTGATAAAAAAGGAGCTGAGAACCTGGCTACTGATCATCTGTCCCGATTAGAGAACCCTCACCAAGATGTTTTCGAGAAAAAGGAAATAAATGAAACATTTCCTCTCGAGACACTCAATGCGGTTTCTTTTCGTGGAAACTCTTCTACCCCATGGTTTGCTGACTTCGCAAATTACCATGCGGGTAAATTCATAGTGAAAGGGATGTCGACCCAACAGAAGAACAAATTCTTCAAGGATGTTAAACATTACTTCTGGGACGACCCCTACTTATTCAAAATCTGTGCGGATCAAGTCATCCGACGGTGTGTTTATGGACAAGAAGCTCTTGACATTCTCAAAGCTTGCCATGCTGGACCCACCGGGGGACATCATAGTCCAAACTATACCGCCAAAAAGGTGTTTGATTCCGGGTTTTATTGGCCCACAATTTACAAGGATGCCCATGAATTTGTCAAATCCTGTGACGCTTGTCAACGTCACGGAAATATCTCTCAAAGAAATGAAATGCCACAAAATGCCATTCAAGTTTGTGAGATCTTTGACATCTGGGGTATTGACTTTATGGGGCCATTTCCATCTTCTCGAGGTAACAAATACATACTCGTGGCTGTTGACTATTTGTCAAAATGGGTTGAAGCGAAAGCTTTACCTACAAATGATGCCCGAGTAGTTGTAAAATTTTTGAAATCTGTTTTTGCTAGGTTAGGAACTCCGCGAGCTATAATTAGTGATCGTGGTACACATTTCTGCAATGACCAATTTGATCGTGTCATGAAAAAGTATGGTGTAACCCACCGTCTCTCTACTGCATACCACCCCCAAACAAGTGGGCAAGTGGAAGTCTCCAACCGTGGTATTAAAAGAATTCTAGAAAGGACAGTAGGCGAAAATCGTGCATCCTGGTCGGATAAATTGGATGACGCACTCTGGGCCTTCCGTACAGCTTACAAAACACCCATCGGGTGTACTCCATACAAGCTAGTGTACGGAAAGGCATGTCATTTGCCGATTGAGCTAGAGCACAAGGCTTACTGGGCCTTAAAACATGCAAATTTCGATATTCAGACAGCCGGTGATCACAGAAAAGTTCAAATGAATGAATTAAATGAACTCCGTGATCAAGCATACGAGAACTCTTTGATCTATAAACAAAAGACAAAGAAGATTCATGACTCCAAAATCAAGAACCGCGTTTTCAACGTTGGTGATCGAGTCCTTCTTTTCAATTCTAGATTGAAGATTTTCTCGGGAAAGCTCAAGTCTCGTTGGTCTGGTCCATTTACTATTGCTAAGGTTTATCCTTATGGCACCATTGAGTTATCTCAACCCGATGGTCCAAATTTTAAAGTGAATGGTCATCGATTAAAGCACTACTTTGGAGAGGACATTCCACCCGTGGTTGTCCTGGATCTACAAACTTTCCCCATGAACCAATGAATGCGGGGATCGAGTCAAGCTAGTGACTCGGGAATCAAAAACAGTAGCACACACCATATGGGTTTTCACCCATGTTTCTATCTTTTTACCCTATTCTACCACCCTAGTGTGGGGGAGTTGCCCCCCCCCCCCCCCCCGCTATTGTATATAAGTTTAGTTCTCTAAAAAAAAAAAAAAAAAAAAAAATGTGTGTATATATCAAAAACAAAATAATGGCCGTAATATTTCCCTTTTATGTTCTATGTTTCGGCATAACCGCCGGTGCTGTGAATATTGAGGGCAATATTCATTTCTAAGTGTGGGGGGGGAATTCTCACGAATATTATCATGTAATTATTCCACCCAATTCCCCCGTTTTTGGCCAAAATTTTTTTTGGAGTAAGTGTTTTTCACTTACTCAGCAAATGGTAATCAGTCCGCCATGTCTAACCCACATAAGGATTGGCTAATCCAGGAGCAAACGGCTCTTGGTAAAGATATCTCAAATCCGTTTATGGCTTGCAATTTGCCCAAAGTTGGCTAGCCCGCAAGTTTATGGCTTGTGGTAAAGGCAGTTGGAAATCCATAATTGGTAATCGGCTCACCAAAGATAATATTGATAATTTATCTAAGAGTTGGCTAGTCCAGAAGCAAACGGCTTCTGGTAAAGACAAATCAAATCCGTTTACAGCTTATGATTTGCTCAAAATCATTTGGTTATCATTGTACCAAAGTTCTTACTTGAACTAAAACAATTGGCTACTCCAGAAGTAATGGCTTTTGGTAAAGAGATGAAATCCATTAATTTTTCTCAAATCATTGCTAGGGACTAGCAATATCTTAGTGTGGGGGATTGATGAGTATCTAAATACTCATCATTTTTATACTGTTTAGAATGCCAAAACATCTGAAAACACTCAGAAATGCATCAAAATGATGAAAATATCACAAACAAGTGTTTTATGTGTTTTAAATGCAAAAATATCAAAATTTGGTGAAAAACGTATCAAGTTTGCATAATTGGCAATTTTAGTCCCCCAAGTTTAAAAAGTTGTCAAAAACAGTCCCTGGTATATCAAAATAAAGAAAAATATCATTTTAAGTCCTTAGGGATTCATAAAGTTGTCAAAACAAATTCCTTGAAATTTAAAATTGCAAAATTACAACTTTAGTCCCTCAAGTTTTGAAAATGTCAAAAATAGTCCTTGGATTTATTAAAAATGGAATTTTATGCACTATGGTCCTTGTACTATTAAAGATTGGCAGTTTTGGTCCTTGTGATAACTTTTGGAGAATTGCAGGTTTGGTCCCTTAACTTAGGCCGAATTGCAAAGATGGTCCTTGAAATATTAAACAAGCCAAATGACCCCCTTTTGTATTTAGAACCCCATCAAAACCAAAAAGAACCCTGCCAAATGCCCTGTGACCCCCCAATTTTGGACCCCCCTTTATAATATCCCAAAGTCAAAAAAAGTCAATACGCGCCCAAACCAGTGTTACTGTTCACTTCCTTCTCCACAAGCTGCAAACCAAAACCAGAGCTGGTTTTACCTCCTTTTCAACAATTCCACCTGTTTTTCCACTTGAATACATCCCCCCTCCACCTCCACAACCTCCCAAGTTTCTTTAATTGCTATAACCTGCTCTTGACTATTTTGGCGCCAAAAATCCAAATGGACGTATAGGATGACTTTGACCAATCCAATGGTTGGATTGAGGTGGGAAAGATTCAGAGACATAAACAGAGTCTCAAAAGTCTATAAAGAAGCAATGGGAAGCAATGTGAAGCAATATCTAGTTTAACTTTAATTAGCTTATGTCGTTTTAACTTAATTTTAAATTTCAGTGTATCTTTAAGCTTTTAAGCTTTATATTTCAAGTGTTTATTGTATATTAAAGCTTTCCTGAACATCAATTTCAGTTTTAATTTAAGTTCTCAGTTTATGCAAAATCTTACTTTTATTCAAAATCTCAATATGTTCCAATGATGTTGTTAGTTGTTGGTAAGGACTGAATAGGCTCACATAAGCTCCTAGAAAGCTTATTAAAGCTTTTAGAAACTTTAAAAATCAGTTTAGAATCAAAAAGAGAAAATCACCAAAAATACAAATAAAATAGTGAGAAATTCAAAAATCAATGGAGATGGTGATCACAGCTGGAGCAGGGTTGATAAAGGATTGCCCTTGGGTTTAGTGCTTCTTGGGAAGCTATAGGATCTGTTCTCAGTCCTTGGTAATCATTTTTCACTTGGAATCCATTTGTAAGCCATTTTGATCCATTTTGGCTTTTCACTGTGTAAGACAGTTATAAGCTTAAATCTCTGTGTTTACATGTTCATTAGTTGTGGTTAAGCATAATCAAACCATAAAAACTGTCACTTGTTCTTTTAAATTTATAGTTGCTAAAAATCTCATTTTGACAGTTAAAATAGCATAATCATCATTCTTGTGATTTATGTTGTTAGTACTGTTATTTTATGTTTATTCAGTCTTATTACATGATATTATAAGCTTCTTAATCAAGTTCATGGTCTTAATCTTTGTTAAGCTTTGAAAAGCTTCTTAACAGTCTTTAAAAATGGTGTTTGGATATACTTTGTTAACTGTGTTGGAGTTTGTTCCAGTCAGTATTAGTGCTTGTTGTTTGTCAAACTAGGTCTTAATAACTCATATAAACAAAGAAAACCAGTGTTTGTTGAATCAAAAGTCAAAATTCCCTTTTATCAAATCTTGTTAACTCACTGTTGGATTTTCATGATCTATGATTATGATTTCTTGTTCATAAGTTGTTATAATTGCTCAATCTAGTTTTATTATAGCTTAACATATCATAATCAGTGCTTAGGATCAAACCAAAGTTCATTTAAGTCAAGCTTTCATTTTGTTAAAAAAAAGTCAAAATAGTGCCCTGTGCACAGTTTTAAGCCCATAATCACAAGCTTGCAAAAAGCTCATTAGTTAATCATAGCTTGTGATTCTTGGTTCTTTGGGTAGCTGACCTAGCCATCTTGAAGTTTCAACTCTAGCTTTTCAGTTTGTAGCTTATTTGAGTAGGCTGCACTTAGCTTTTAATTCTGTCCATTTTACTCAGTACACTGAGAAATAACTCAGTGGTTTTTCAACTTTTTAATAAGCTCATTAAAAGCTCTCTAGTGGACAACACTGTGAGAACTTTAGCTTTTTGAAAAGCTGAGCTGGTCAACTAGTTAGTCCCAGTCTTTGTTTTCATTTTCTAGTTTATTTTAGTGTTTCATAAAGTTAACTAGTGCTTATTTTGGCTTAATCAGTGCTTATTTTCAAGTTTTTGTGCTTGTTCAGTTGCAATTCTAGCTTATTATCAGTATTTAGCTTATTTTCATTTTTCATTTTGCTTATTAAGTAGCTTATAAGCCATTTGGCTTTAACTTTGGTCTTATTCCCATTTTAGCCAACTGTTGAGAAAATAAGCTCTCACTGAGCTTATTATTGGTTTTTAGAAAAAGTTGTAGTTATATAAAATGCTTATTTTATAGTGCTTAATAAGTTTGTAAAATAAAAATCAAAAAAATAAAAAGTTAGCAAAAAGGTCATTGCTGGGATTCGAACCCTGGCCACCCAGCTCACCACACACACACACTACCACTCGCCCTTGGGTCTTTTCTGTTTTTCTTTGCATAGTTTAATACATAACCCTTGTTTTCCATTTAAGCTTATACGAGCTTATTTGCTTATTTCCAGCTTATTTATAGTAGCTTTTTCATCTTTTGTATTTTTCATAGATTTGTATTAGTATAAAGTATTTTATAAAAAAGTTTCAGATTTTTCTAAATAGTTTTAGTATTTTTAAACATTTAATTAGTGTAAAATAGTATTTAATTCATAATAAAAAATATAAAAGTCAAAAAAATATAATTCTTTTTTCTAAAATTTTCTTTTGTCATATAGTACGTAAGAAAATTGTTTTTACATTCGTAGGACTTTTATTTCACAAATTTTACGTTTTTGCTTGCGCACTCACGTAATTTTTATAAATAACGTACGTTTTCATTTTAAATCACGTTTTTAGATAATTTAAGTTTAAGTTTTAGTTAAAATAGTTTATTTAAGTTATTTTGTTTTATAAATCACAAAAACAACATTGTAAAAATAGTGATAGCATTTATTTAATATATTTTAGCTTTTTAATTTCCTTTAATTTGCATTTAAGCCCCTGTAATTTGTAAACTTTCTCTTTAGGTATAAATATCTCAAAATCCTTACTGATCACTATCCTTAGTGATTATTCGACATCTGTCTGTGTTAAACACCATTCATCCTCCGTGGGACTTAACGACCAAGGAATCCACTATATTCCTCTGATCTTAATTGCATTTGCTTTCTGAGCTGTTTTAAGTTTATTACGGTTGACCATTCACAAGTGGTCAGCTTGTGTGATTAAACTTGACCGTTTGGGAGCGAATCACAAACCTCTGGGTTGCAAATGGATTTTCAAAAGGAAAATGAAGGTAGATGGAACTATTGAAAAGTTCAAGGCTAGACTAGTCATTCAGGGCTTTAAACAAAAGTCAGGAATAGACTATTTTGATACTTATGCCCCTGTGGCTCGTATCAGTACCATAAGACTGCTGATTGCTATGGCATCTATTCACAATCTGGTTATTCATCAGATGGATGTGAAAACAGCTTTCTTGAATGGTGAATTGGAAGAGGAGGTTTATATGAACCAACCTCAGGGCTTCATCATGCCTGGCAATGAAAACAAGGTGTGTAAACTGATTAAGTCTCTTTATGGACTTAAGCAGGCACCTAAGCAATGGCATCAAAAGTTTGATGAAGTGGTTTTGTCTAGTGGTTATGTTCTTAACCAAGCTGACAAATGTGTAGATAGCAAATTTGATGAATCTGGTAGAGGAGTCATCATTTGTCTATATGTTGATGACATGTTGATCTTTGGCACTGACCAAAATCAGGTTGACCTGACAAAGGAATTTTTGTCATCAAGGTTCTCCATGAAAGACATGGGGGAGACTGATGTTATCCTTGGTATAAGGATTAAACATGAAAGTAATAGAATTTCTATCTCTCAGTCTCATTATATTGAGAAGGTACTGAGAAAATTCAATTACTTTGATTGTACTCCAGTGAGTACACCTATGGATACTTGTGAGAAGCTGATGCCTAATCATGACAAGGCTGTATCTCAACTTGAGTATTCTAGGGTAATTGGCTGCCTGATGTATGCCATGACTTGTACAAGGCTTGATATTGGTTTTGCAGTGGGAAAATTGAGCAGGTATATTAGTAATCCTAGTGCTCATCACTGGCAAGCAGTTCAGAGGGTACTGAAGTATTTGAAGAGAACTATGGATTATAGTCTCTCATATACTGGTTACCCATCAGTGTTGGAAGGTTACACTGATGCAAGTTGGATCAGTAACACTGAAGACAATTCGTCTACCAGTGGCTGGGTATTCCTACTTGGTGGAGGTGCAATTTCTTGGGCATCCAAGAAACAAACTTGCATCACGAGTTCAACAATGGAATCTGAATTTGTGGCTCTAGCAGCTGCTGGTAAAGAAGCTGAATGGTTGAAAAACTTGCTTCTTGAGATTCCATTGTGGCCTAAACCTATAGCACCTATTTCTATCCGGTGTGATAGTGCAGCTACATTGGCTAAGGCTTATAGCCAGATGTACAATGGTAAGTCTAGACACTTAGGTGTCAGGCATAGCATGATTCGTGAGCTTATCATGAATGGGGTGGTATCTATAGAGTTTGTGAGATCTCAACATAACTTAGCTGATCACTTGACGAAGGGTCTGGCTAGAGACTTGGTTATAAAGTCTGCTAAAGGGATGGGTTTAAGTCCAACTTAGTCACTGAATGCTAGGACACCCAACTCCCTCCTGAGGAAACTTAGGAGCTGAGTTCAATGTGGAAAGCTGAACATTCAGTGGACTGGAGCACATGTTTTATTTACATCCCAAGGTTGTGCTCAGAACCTGCTGAAAGGAGGATGAAGTCTTTACTTCTTAATGGTTAATTTTCTTTGAAAAAGTGCTTGGCAGGAGCATGAATAAAGAGGAACCACCTATGTAAATGTTGAAGTTTTGCCGCTTCAGGAAGCTTTGGACTTTTAGCTTTTACAACATTTATGAATTTGGATATGGACACATGGCTTGTATAGTGTCAGGAGCTGTTAAGTGTTTGAAAACTTGTGTGTATTTTATCTTCAGGTATTCAAATGGGTTGAAGGGTTCAATTCTTAGAACACCCTGATTCTCGAATATTTGAACGTGTAATTTACTAAGATGGAAATTCAATCCTCAGGACATTTTCGTTTATGCACATGTTTTGATTGATGTTTATTTTTCATGCAAAGGAAGTGAACTAAATTTGGGGAGGATTGTTGGAAAATTTAGTGCACTTGTGGGATTAGTTCACACCTTGTAATGGGTTAGGAGGTACGGAGTGTACACCCATAAGGTCCATGAACACCCTGACTCTTATAGTGGTTTGTATTGGTAGTACTGGTGAAAGTACTGCTTGGTGAAAGTACTGCTTGTGGAAAGTACTGCTTGTGGTTTCCACTGATAAGCAGTGTTTCCACTGATAGGCAGTGTTTCCACTGAAGTGGTTTATCCACTGATAGTGCTATGAAAGTACTGATAAGCAGTGTTTCCACTGATAGGCTGTACTTACACTGCAAGTGAAAGTACTGCTAGTGGAAAGTACTGCTTATGGAAAGTACTGCTAAATGGCAGTTACAACTTCTTTATGACCACGTTTAATTGGTCATGTAACCACTAACGGCTATAATGGGGATAATTATGAGGCTATTAATGGGCCAATTAATACTCATAATTCCATTGGAATAGCTCAAGAGTAACCTCCTATATATAGGAGATCTGAACATGCATGAAGGACATACAGAAAACACTAAACACTTATAAGCGCAAGGGTTAAAGAATTGTGCCTAATTCTCTAACTGCATTTGGTCTTATCCCAAGTAGATATTCGTGATACCCAGGCATTAGGGTCAAATAGTTTACTTTGGAAAGTGATCACACGATTCCAAGTGATATCCGATAACCACCTAGTGGTATTGCTACTGTCATTGATTGTCTTAACCCTGTTCTGGGAGATAACCCCCAACATATAGCAATGTATCCCTATACAAATCTAGAAGCAAAAACATATATGTACATGTGAGATTACTAAATTGGCTAAAACTTGAAAAGCTTAAATGGAATACCATGATAGTCTACTTATCTATCGTAATTCTAGCTTTTTAAGTGTCTTCGGGTTAAACATGAAGTAAATGGATATGTAATAAAGGATATAAGGATGAAGTCAACGTGAATATCTTGAGACTGGATCTTGAGATAGCAACGCTTTTACTCGCCAACGCAAACCGTGTACTTTATGTCAACCCCAACTAAACTAATGTTTCATTTACATGGACAATGAAAGTGATTGCTAGATTTTTATACGTACATAAATACAACAAAAAATTAATAGTCGTCACCTTTTTTTTTTTTTTTTTTTTTTTTTTTTTTTTTTTTTACATATATAAAAAAAGATCTTATAAGTTTAACGATAGTTTTTATCAATGTATATGCATTTTACTCTGTGCTTAAGCTTAAGTTCAAGTTCAAGTTAAGGAAAAGTCTTTTAGTATACTTGACATTATATATTGCAGATTTTTTTTTTTTTTTTTTTTTTTTTTTTTTTTTTTTTTGTGTCAATAATTTACATATAAATATAAAACTAGCAAGATGTTAACGATTACAAGGACTACACTGACACGCATACAATAATTATGACTCACTCGACCATTGAACGATAACAAACCTAGAAATTATAATCGTGAAAATTCAATACAATCAAAGATAAAAATACCGTCATCCAGGACCAGCAAAACGCAAAACCACTTAAGGGCAATCAACTGGTAGGAAGCATGGAAAAAGGTAAAACACCGACCACGACCTCGATAAAGTGAGATGAAATCTGAAACCCGTTGAAACCTCGAACCAAACAGTTTTAGCCACACAATCAAACCGAGTAATGGCACAACAAAATGTAAAGAAGTTTGACGTGGAAAATACCCAAAATTGTTGAATTGCCACAAGCTAAAATTTCCACGACTCTTGTCAACCCGCGAGGACCTAAAACCAGGGCCGAATTTGAGCATGTGCGGGGTGCTCGACCGCACAGGGCCTCCAAATTTTCAAGGGCCTCGAGATTTGAGTGGTTGTGGAGTTTTAATTCGGGTTTTTTGGCGTAACGTTGATGAAAATGTATTCCAAAACTTAAAATACACTGTATCGATAGAGACTAAGTAATCAACGAGTGGTTTGAAGTTCTTTTAAGAAGAAATGGCAAGAAAAGAACAGGGCTGTGGATGTTATCCGGTGGAGGAAGATGAAAACTTTCAAAAATTTCCATTTTTCACCCTAAAATTTATTAAGTTTTGCATATTTTCCTAATATTTTAGTTTTGTTTCTAAATAAGCACAAATGAATTTATGCAATTAACATTTTTCAACCCATATTTGTGACAAAGTTTAAAATTGATCCAATTTGTTTCCTGTGTTATAATATATTTTCGTATTTGCTATTTAAAAATATTTTAACACCGTTATTTTAGTGTTCGCGGGTTCCTTTATTTGTATGTATGAATCTTGTGTGTTGCTCGAGGGGCCAAAATTTTCATTATGGCACAGGGCCTTAAAATTTCACGGGACGGCCCTGCCTAAAACGACCTTAAACAAGACCACCGAAACTACCAAACTACCATAAAACAAAATATTTGCAATCTTTCATTTGGAACATCTTGTTTGATGTAACATCATGAAAAACAAAGTATTTGCAATCTTAAATTTGGAACATCAAAGTCAACAAACATGACACTAAACAGATTTCATATCCTTTCTACATATTTATGGTATATAAGTTTGATGTGGTTGCTACATGAAAAAACTTTTGTCACAAGATTAACACCACAACACATGAACAATATTGCCTTTCAAAAAAGAAATACGATACATGAACCGACATATATATGTGGAGCGTGGACCTTGAAAATCAAAAACTACTTAACCGGTGAGATTTTGTCGACTTTCACTTCACAAGATTCAAGCACGTAACTCAATTAAATTATCATATTTTCAATCAAAAGGCCTTAATATAACGAGCTCCTGAAAGAGTGAAAGCCTGGACTCGACATTGCAAATAATTGTGGATGTATACTGTATAAGGACCATTAGGCCGGATTGACCGAGCCGGCCAGTATATGCATGCTTAGCTTGGCCTGGTTGTACTGCATCTCAATCATGTCTATCAATTAGACATTAACATCACATGCATGGATACTTAGTTACATTCAATTCATAAGCTATTCGACTCTAAGTCAAATGCTATCATTAAACAGTTTTTGAGACAATAAAAAGTAAAAGATATTAGATTTATTTGTTTCTTCCATGTAAAATTTTCCTAACTACTACCGATCATATTTACTATTTGTGTTTTGTGCTTTAACACCAGAAATTCTGGTTTAATTTATATAAATGTATAATGTTTTTGGGAAATATCTATTGCTATGACTTATGAGAAATTAATAAAAATAAAGGAATAAATGGTCGTCGTGGTCTTGTAGAAGTCGTCGCCACGGCGGTATGAGTTTAGAAGCTTGAATAGGTCATATGCATTGTTTTTTATTTGAATTACTCTTCTTTTTTAGTCATATCGATTTAACTCTACAACTTTCTTTTTACTTCTCTACAACTTTGTTTGGTTTTTGTTTAGTTTCTAAAGAGAATTTATGTACGGAGATCGATCTGCATTCTACAACTTTCATTTTACTTTTCTACAACTTTCTTTTTACTATATAGTAACGTATATGGTACTATTAAGGGTAAATTACATGGATCGTCCCTGATCTATACTCCCTTTCCGCATTTGGTCCCCCGTTTTGACTTTGCTGCGAACATGGTCTCTCTTTTGCCAAATGGTTACCAGTTTGGTCTCTCGAGGTCCGTTATAGCTAATACTCGTTACAATCCCTTGTTAGTTGAGGTGGAAGGGTTGGGTTTTTAGTCATTTACTCGCTTTGGTGCAATACATAGTTTGTAACACCCTAACCCGACAAGAGTCAAAATGTCATATTATGGTTTCATACAAAGTATATAAACGCAAGCAAAAGTCTTATTAAATAAAATAGCAAGTCATATAAATGAATGACTTCAAAAGAAAATACATAATCTAACATGTCTAAAGAAATGAAGTATCAAAACAAATGTTCTTCCAAATGAGTCCAAAATGATAAGGGAAATTAGCGTCGGTTAACTCAAATGCTCCTAATATCAGCCCATCAAAGCCCAGCATCCCACATGGTACCTGCCGCATGGAAAGAAAATGCGGCTGAGCTTAAAAGCCCAGTGAACAAATATGACAAACCGAAAGCTAAACATAATATAGATACAAAAAAAAAACGAATCAAAGGAGACTGCTAAAAAGTCGTAACGAATGAACACAATGAGTCAATGAGGAACCTGCAGAACACAACATTAACAAATATCCAAAAGGAACAGAAATCAAACGGACCAAAGCAAAGCAATACATCAGTGGACAATTATAAGCACATACAAATATCCAAAACATACAAGTACCGAAACATAATCAAATAGGAATTGATGAACAATATCATAATCAAAACAAGTAACCAAACAGTGTACAAGCATGTCAGCCAGATGAACAACTAACCATAAATTTGGCAAAACAAACAAAACCGATAATCATAAATATAAGTTAAGCTGAATTTTATAAGCAAGTGAAAGTAACTGAATGGAATGTAAGCATGACAATCACACAAGAAAATAATCAACAATTAATAAGCTGAACAAATATCATAACAAGCGGAATTACCAACAGAAGTATAAGTATGTTATTACATGTATTAGGTAGAAATACTGAACAAACATCATAATTAAATGAAGTAAGTGAACAATAATATATTATGGCAAAGTAAACAAGTCAACTAAACAGATAACATAAGTTGAACAAATTTCCATCATTAAACGGTAGCATGAACAGAAGTGTAAGCATTGCAGATCAACAAGTCATGTAGCATTAATTACTATGCCAAACTAATATCATAAGCAACGGAAAATACCAAACAGAAGTACAAGCATGGTAGTCACAAATAGCAGATAGGAATACTGAATGATAATCATAGCCCACGAAAATAACTGAACAAAGGTATAACATGGTAAACGGATTTGTCAAATAATTACATACTAGCATGATAATTGGATGAATCAAATAACCACATAATAGCATGGTAAACAGATAATCACATATTAGCACGGTGACCGATGACTCTGATGCGCGTACAACGCGTTCGGGGTCAAAGGAACATCCTTTTCGTCGAGCAAGTTTTTCAACACCCTAGGCAGTGAACCTAATCGTTGTAGTGTAGTATTGGGTAAGCCTCGGGTATTGATATCGTTCTCTAGGGGAATAGGAATGCTAGTGAGAAGTGTACTATGCTAAGGTTGAGGTTGAGGAAGATTCTTTTTTATCTTTTTATATTTTTTTAGAAAGCTAAGGGTAAAATCTCGGGGTTTGGATTTGGGGGTTTGGTACTTCTACCGAACTCTACTATCTAATTATCTAAACTATGGGTAGTCTATGTCTTTTTGATGTGTGCTCGTATGATGATTAAAAATATGTCTACCTAGATACTATTACTCCCTAGTTATCTTTTATTGGTGGTTGAATTGTCACGTCCTTATTCTTAACGCGTTGTATTTTCTAAGGAGGTCGTAGGGTGTGCTTTTTTCCCTAACTCTTTGAGACTACCTTAAGGTTATTGCCTACGAAATCTCTAAGTCAATCATAAATTAACTTTAAGGGTTATCTTTGGATGTTTAGCCTACAAATCCGCTAAGTGACTCATAAACTAAGGTTCACAAAGATTACTCAAGCATTCAAACACAACGATAGCCTAATGCACTCCTAAGCCATTTAAAATTAAGATAAGAGACAACCAATCAATAATTAACAACTAGGTTTCATAGATCTAAGCAAATACACAAAAAATTTAGTCGGACATGTTAAACACGCAAGCATACACACATTGAATCGGAGACATAATGAAATTAATGAAGTAAAACACTTATCTTGATGTAAAATAGGGTATGAGAACCCTAAGATATTGTCCAAACCGGACTACAACCGTTTTAGGTTTTTACTCCACATGTCTACCCCTTAAAATTCTGAAAATTCGATTTCTATATATAATTTTACATTTGCGACGGCGTCGCCTTATAGGTGGGACGCCGTCAGATCGCCGTCATTAGGGTTTCGTCTTGGCCAAGTAATAGTTGGGACGGCGTCACGTTGTAGTTGTGACGCCGTCGGGCTCCAGTAGTGACGTCGTCTGATTCTGGATCTAGGCCGTCTGAGCTGAAAAGTCTTCGTGACGCCCTTCCTCTTCAAAGCCTGACGCCGTCAGGTGTATTTTAGCAAAAAGTCTACTGAGTCGTCACAGATTTAATTACGTATAAAGGGACGGCGTCGCCCTTTGATTGTGACGCCGTCAGGTGCAATTCCAGCAGCTTGAGTGTCTTTGATCATGAGTTAGCCATTTTCTTCATTTATTCACTCCTTTTCGTCCAAATATGCATCATTCCAGCATTTTGCTTCCAAGAGACCTAAAAAGTGAAAAGGAACGAAATTAAGCAGTAACGGATATAAAAGTGGGCGATTAAGGGCTTAAATGACCCCTTAAAAGTGTACGTTTTAAATCCTTATCAAATATCCCTACACTTGGTATTTGCTTGTCCTCAAGCAAATGTTCTTTTGGCTAATCAATTTATAAGTTTGGGGGCATGAAGCATTGGTTTAACATAATTCACAAAAAGTAAAAGCACCGCAATAGTCATAACAAGCACGGAAATTATATACTATCACCTCACAAGGGGTGCTTGGATTCTCTCATTTCTCGGGTGTATATGAAATATAGTAAATGGAAATGGAAGATAAACACTCATTAACCGGTCATAGTACATAGATTAACATAGGCTTGAGACTAGATCAAACCTCCACCGCTTTGGCGTAAGCACCTAGGAACAACTATCTAAGAGGTCTTTAAAAGGGTTGTAATGATAGGCTTACGGTAAGGAAACAAAGGGTTTGGTTGGATAGGCGATTTAGTGGTGGCAAGTCAAAAATCTTATGTTACAAGCATGAAAAGAATGGCGCTGCTAAGCCAACACTCGACTCACTAAAATCTAGATAACTTTGAAACAAACAAACATAAATATAAAGATAGATGTAGGATGGTAGCCCGTATGTATTTTTCTTTTTTCTTCTTTTTTTCAACACTCTATTTTTTTAGATTTTTTTTTTCTTTTTTTTTGCATACACTTTTACTCTACCATCCTCTACGATAACATCAAAATATAAGGGATTTATAGGAGCATCCCAACACTTGAGTTTTTATTACTCTAACACTAATTTGACCCGATTTGAAAAGATCAAAACACTTGGAGTACTTTATTACGTAAATAAAGGGAATTTGAATTTAACGTTCTTTCCCATCACTCCATAAAAGTTTACTTTACCAATGAGTTCCAATCAACCCAAAACTGTGTACAAAAGATATGACTCGACTTAGCAACCATGCAAGTAACTAGATAATTGAACTAAGGGTTTAGTATGATAATAATAATGCACTAAAGGTGAGTCCATACAAGGTAGGCTAAGGCGATTTGGGTGTACATTTGGGGGTGGATTGTAAACAATCCTCTTCATTGATATTCCAAAAAACCAAAACATCGCGAGAACCGCGAAAAGGATAGGCTCTGAGGGGTTAACTAGGGGTATCGTGTACTAAAGATGAGTACATCGCAAGGGTGTGGGGTAATTACTCAACCGATGTGGAAGAAGTAATTATAATACAGTTATCAAACAAGGGTTATCCTAATGCCTCTTATCATTTAGTCATTCCTAACTACACAAGTGTAGTCTCACTAGCGATCTCGGGATGCATCACAAAACAAGTTCTAGAATCTATTTTACTACCGGTATACTCTCGAAGCATTAAAGGTGAATGCTTTAATTCCTATAGATCTAGGGGCGAACCTCACATTTTTGGGGTGGAATTTGAGTGGTAAAAGGCTTTTGTGCTAGTCATATAACTCTTATCTATGAGACGCTTTATTAAGACTAAAGTCCCACCCGTACATGTCATGAAAAATTTTAAATTTGGTGCTAAAATTACCCTAACAAATATTTCTCATAGCTTATTACACAAATGAAATAGGATAAGACAAATATTCAAGGATAAGAATAGTTTCAAAGTTCCCGTTTTATTCTTCCTCCCTACACTTAAACTGAACATTGTCCCCAATGTTCCCCGAAAGTATCAAAGTTATGATAATGGAAGGTAATTAAAAGAGAAAGAAGCTAGTACTCCCCTGATTAGCTCGGTAGGATCCGTGTGAAGTAGTGGTTAAATTCGTTCCCAAGAAGAATGTATGCGTGGTAAGCTCCATCCAATATTATGTTTCTTCTTCTTGATAAATAAAACCTGCACACTTTAAGAAAATAGACGAAACCTTCACGTAAAATCGGCGATAAAACTATATGTGACTCTACTACACTAGGATATAATGCTTGTGGAATGGATGTTTGCAGATTTTCTGGAAAATTAAGACCTGAGAATTTCCAAAAATTTATAAATAACACAGAAAAAGAGAAGAATTTTATAAGTTGTTTCTGCTCCTCCTGATGTCATCAGGTTCTAATCCTGACGCTGTCAGGTTATCCTGACGGAGATTGGTCTACTGCGTTTTTCTGGAAAAATTATGGAAAATTACACCTTTAAAATCTGGAAACAATCCTCCAAAACATCCATTATGACTCGATACAAGCATTTGACTCTAACAAACACACATATATATCAATTTCAATAATCGTAGTTCTCATGTTCACGTTCTTTTAAAAACGTGTGTAATTCTCCCTACACTTATCCTTTTTGTAAAATACCTTTATATGTAATTACGATGAGGTTAAAGACAAAATAAAGTATTTTCACAAATTCAAACATGAGAACATATAATAATGAAAAGACATATGACACACAAACAAGCAAACAGTTAAGCATGGGTTGCCTCCCACAAAGCGCTTTTCTTTATTTATGAGTCTTGTAGCTAGACTCGAAGTCGTGCTCCTACATTCCTCTTATCTTAGATGCCCATTCGATTTCCTTAACTCTCCTTTCATCACGAATATATTCAGGGCGTAACTGTAGACAAGCGGTTTAGTAAACCTTATTATCCTAATCTACTTCAAAAGCCGGAATGTTTTCTACATCTAAATCATCAATACCCTCAAACTTTTTATTTTTGCAGGGCATTATATATTTAACACATTCGGTCCCATTTGAGAACTTGGCTATTCCTTCTTCTTGATCATAAACCATCTTAGATTCCTCAATAAATGGTCTCCCAAGTATCACATCTCCTAAAAATGCATCAATGATTCCCTTAACATTTTCCAAGATCATGAAATCACACCTATATGTGAAATTACCTACGAAGACATGCAATCCTCTAACCTTCCCAACATAGTTAATCACTTTTCTAGGGTAAAATGGGTCCCTCATAGGTCCTAATTTTTCGCTCATGATCCAGTTGTAATAGAGCCTAGACATTATATTCATGGGTGCTTTATAGTCTATGTAAGTGTGATCCCTAAATGAGTACCCAATCATGCACGGTATCTTAATGTTTTTAGGGTCACCCCTTCTTATGCATGGCTCGAAAGGTGGTCGCGGGTAGTTAACTACATTATAGTGATAGGCGGTTTCCTTTCCGTTGGGGTATGAATCGAAATACTCCCTAAGTTCCTCCTCCTCCTTACTACCCTCCATAATTTCCAATACCTTATAATCTCCTTCTTCTATTTCATCTTCCGAATCATTGCTTGTGGTCGAATCACTATCTAAAGTACTAGTGGATTCCTCAAGGGATTTTTCAAGTGCACTTTCAATTATCCTATTCAATTTCTTAAGTTCTCTAATTTCACTAACAATACGAGCTCAGAGTTGGTTGGCAAACGTTGGATCGAGTGTTGGGTATTTGTTTGATGGTAGGTTGTTGTTAAATGGGTTATCAGCTTCCATGACGAAAAGTGATGGGGTTACGAACAAATTCACGAAGAAGGGGGATAGACTACGAGGAAGTTAAAAATAAGAAAAAATCTTACTTGATAGGAATCAAGAAAGGAAACCTAAACGAGATAAAAATCTAACTAGCTATTCTATTCCCCGGCAGCGGCGCCAAAACTTTATGCGCGTACAACGCGTTCTGGGTCAAAGGAACTTCCTTTTCGTCGAGCAAGTTTTTCAACACCCTAGGCAGTGAACCTAATCGTTGTAGTGTAGTATTGGGTAAGGCTCGCGTATTGATATCGTTTTCTAGAGGAATAGGAATGCTAGTGAGAAGTGTACTACGCTAAGGTTGAGGTTGAGGAAGATTATTTTTTATCTTTTTATATTTTTTTAGAAAGCTAAGGGTAAAATCTCGGGGTTTGGATTTGGGGGTTTGGTACTTCTACCGATTACTCTACTATCTAATTATCTAAACTATGGATAGTCTATGTCTTTTTGATGTGTGCTCGTATGATGATTAAAAATGTGTCTACCTAGATACTATTGCTCCCTAGTTATCATTTATTGGTGGTTGAATTGCCACGTCCTTATTCTTAACGCGTTGTGTTTTCTAAGGTCGTAGGGTGTGATTTTTTCCCTAAATCTTTGAGACTACCTTAAGGTTATTGCCTACGAAATCTCTAAGTCAATCATAAACTAACTTTAAGGGTTATCTTTGGATGTTTAGCCTACAAATCCGCTAAGTGACTCATAAAATAAGGTTCACAAAGATTACTCAAGCATTCAAACACAATGATAGCCTAATGCACTCCTAAGCCATTTACAATTAAGAAAAGAGACAACCAATAAATAATTAACAACTAGGTTTCATAGATCTAAGCAAACACACAAGAAATTTCGCCGGACATGTTAAACACGCAAGCATACACACATTCAATCGAAGACATAATGAAATCAATGAAGTAAAACACTTATCTTGATGTAAAATAGGGTATGAGAACCCTAAGATACTGTCCAAAACGGACTACAATCGTTTTAGGTTTTTACTCCACAAGTCTACCCCTTAAAATTCTGAAAATTCGATTTCTATATATAATTTTATATTTGCGACGGCGTCGCCTTATAGGTGGGACGCCGTCAGATCGCCGTCATTAGGGTTTCGTCTTGGCCAAGTAATAGTTGGGACGACGTCACATTGTAGTTGTGACGCCGTCGGGCTTCAGTAGTGACGTCGTCTGATTCTGGATCTAGTCCGTCTGAGCTAAAAAGTCTTCGTGACGCCCTTCCTCTTCAAAGCCTGACGCCGTCAGGTGTATTTTAGCAAAAAGTCTACTGAGCCGTCATATATTTACATACGTATAAATGGACGGCGTCACCCTTTGATTGTGACGCCGTCAGGTGCAATTCCAGCAGCTTGAGTGTCTTTGATCATGACTTAGCCATTTTCTTCATATATTCACTCCTTTTCGTCCAAATATGCATCATTCCAGGATTTTGCTTCCAGGAGACCTAAAAAGTGAAAAGGGGCGAAATTAAGCAACAACGGATATAAAAGTGGGCGATTAAGGGCTTAAATGACCTCTTAAAATTGTACGTTTTAAATCCTTATCAGAATCAAAAAACCACATAATAGTATGGTAAACAGATGCATCAAGTAATCATATAATAGCATAGTAAAGAGATAAATCCAATAATCATATAATAGCTCGGTACACTGGTGAAGTGGAAACCATTCACGCTAATTTTGATGAGCTCACAGAAATGGCTTCTGAGCAAAACAGCTTGGAACCCGGTCATAACCGTCTCAACTTCCCCCAATCATCAGCTGATCAAACATTTCAACTCACTCGTCGTCAAATGGAAACGTTGTTTGCTACTTTTTTAGTGATGATTTTGATCAACGTGCTCCAGATGTATTAAATGTTTCCGCTACTCAACCTGATAATATTCCAATCACTGATACACCTGAAACAACAACAACTGTTGCTGATGCACCTCTGATTGAATCTACAACAACAGCCGAACAAACCGATTCTAATGACGCTGATCCAGCTGATGATCCTCTTAATCAAGATGTACCTGCACCAGCAGATTATGATGGAAATGCGTTCTTGAACCCTTTCGCTACTGAAACTGCAACTTCAGATGTTGCTGAATCTTCTACCAGCCATCTGAATCCACCAAATCTGCACAATGTATATCAACATCAACCCTCCATACACCGATGGACTAAAGACCATCCTCTTGTTAACATTATTGGCAACCCGAATCAACCAGTCGTAACTAGACAACGCCTTCAGTCTGACGGAAGAACACTGCATTTATGCACTCACCGTTTGTCAATCTGAACCCAAAAACATTAAAGAATCAATGACTTATGACAATTGGATTGAATCCATGCAAGAAGAGCTAAACCAGTTTAAACGTTTAGAAGTATGGGGATTTGTTGAAAGACCAACAGGGGTCTACATCATTGGTCTCAAATGGATTTGGAAAAAAAATTAGATGTTGAGGGTACGGTTATCCGAAACAAGTCACGTCTGGTGGCTAAGGGTTATAGACAGGAGGAGGGGATTGACTTCGAAGAATCATTCGCACCGGTAGCTAGACTTGAGGCTGTACGGATTTTTCTGGCATTCGCGGCTCACATGAACATCATTGTCTATCAGATGGATGTCAAAACTGCTTTTCTGAATGGTAAACTGAAGGAAACAGTATATGTTAGTCAGCCAGAAGGATTTGTTGATCCAGAGTTCCCTAATCACGTCTACAAACTAAACAAGGCTCTATACGGTCTCAAAAAAGCCCCTCGGGCTTGGTATGATATCATTTTTGGTTCTACCCAAAAAAGTACTCTAATGAAAACAAATTTTAAAATGTCAATGATGGGTGAACATACGTTCTTCTTAGGACTACAAGTTCATCAATCACCCATGGTATTTTCTTAAGTCGGTCCAAATATGCTCTTGAAATATTGAATAAACATGGAATGCAAAGTTGTGACACCTATGCAACACCAATGGCACATACCAACAAACTGGATGCTGATTTACATGGGAAATTGGTTGACCCTACCAAATACCGAAGTATTATTGGGTCTCTCATGTATCTAACAGCCAGTAGACCCGACGTTGTATTTTCTGTATATCTTTGCTCCCGTTATCAGTCAAGACCAATTGAAAGACACCTCACTGAGGCTAAAAGAATCCTCCGATACGTAAAGAGAACCATTAATTTGGGGATTTGGTATCTGAAGATTCTGGTTTTAAACTAATAGCTTTGTCAGACGCTGACCATGCAGGATGTTTAGATTCACGGAAAAGTACTTCAGGAGGTTTACAATTCCTTGGTGATAAATTGGTGTCATGGCAATCGAAGAAACATGATTGTACATCGTTGTCCTCAACTGAAGCAGATTATGTAGCCATGTCTGCGTGTTGTGCTCAAGTCATTTGGATGAGAACACAACTCAAAGACTATGGTTATGTATTTGACAGAATCCCGATGTACTGTGACAACCGAAGTGCTATTGCGATATCGTGCAACACCGTTCAACACTTGAAGTCAAAGCACATCGATCTTCGATATCATTTCATCAAAGAGCATGTGGAAAAGGGTACCGTTGAATTATACTTTGTAGGTACAGAACATCAGTTAGCGGATCTTCTCACTAAAGCCTTGTCTCCCGCAAGATTTACTGATTTGATTCACCGAATTGGTATGAGGTGTTTGACTCCAGAAGAACTGGACAAACTTTTAACACATTCTTGAAACAGTCAAACACCAAAACCTTTTGTAAATATTTTTCAAAAACAAAATACAAATATATAAAATCTGCTAAAATCCAAAAATATTTTTCTATCTTCAAATCAAACATTGCAAGTACAAAATATTCCATCAACACTGCGTTCTATCAAACATTTCCCAATTTTCCCGAATAAGTGCTGAGGGGGAGAAAGTAAATATTTTTCAGCTTCATAAAACCTTGTACTTGCATGTTACAAAAAATATGTTGTTTCTTCAGAAATGGCAGATATGTTTCTTGTTAAATACTCTCCTCGGACTCAAATGTTTTAAAATTTTATCATTTCAAAAGTCGAGGGGGAGTATCGTTAACTTTTCTTTCCTTAAATGAGTTTTGTCTAACCAAAGTGGAAGTTAATGGGTCTTGGTTGATAATGTTTGAGGTTAAGGGACTAAACTTGTCAAATTCTAAAACTAATTTAAACAAAAACACCCTACCTTACACATTCAATGCATTTGTATTTTGCAATTAATACTCTCATCTACCAAGATCCACGATTCAAATTCGTTCCACAAATCCGCTCCACAAAATAAAAAACTGTAAGTTGTAATCGTTTTAGATCACGATTCTAAACATTGGTTTTCAAAATCTTTCAAATCCAATGGTTCAAACTTTCAAAATGATTGAGTTTTGGTGTTACGCGTATGCGTAAGAAAAGGATTTTGCCAAAGTGTGTTTTTTTGATAAAATGGCTTATGACAAAACCTTTTTGAATGTGTTATGAAGTTATTTCCATCATTAGTTCTTACCCATAACCTCAAATTGATAAGTTTTGAAATTTAGGGTTTATGTTCATATTTGGGAGTTTTCACATAAGGATGTTTTGATGCAATTAGTTGGTCTCAGTAGTATTAGAACAATGTTAATTACATGAAATAGGCCTTAGATTACACCCAGAAACATCAAAATTTGTAAATGTAAGATTTAGGGTTTATGAGGTCGTCCCCCTTGGATTTTTTTATCCTGTGGGTAATTCATGTTAAAACTTGTTATAATCTACTCCATTGACATCTAGGATAGTGCAGAAACTAATCTTGATGATTTCCTATGGTTGCATTTGGTATGCGTAGAATCTAGGTTTCGGGTTTTAGAACTCTTACGCGTAGACTGTTCTTTGCATAACTTGTTCAATCTTATGCCTATTTTGTGATTCTGGAAGTGTTAGGATTGTTTTGTAATCATGTTATTGTGTTTATGAATTTCAGGTTGATTACGCGTAAAGAATCAGAATTAAGGTGTTCATGATGATTACGCTTATGGAATACCTTATGCGTAAAGGTTACGCATAAGAGCAATCTTACACGTAAAACTTACGCATAAGGGTCTACAGTGGGACTACGCATATCCTGGAAGGATATGCGTTAACTTGGATGTTTACGCCTAAGGGCTACTCATACGAGTAAACCTTACGCGTAACTCCTTTTGACAAAGCTTACGCGTAAGCATATAAGCTAAGGGTATGCTTTTACGCGTAAGAAATTCTTACGCCTAAGGCTTGCCTTTACGCTTAAGCTTACGCCTACGCCTAAAGCACTGTTCTTACGCATAAACTCACATGCTTACACATAAACCAAATTTTCACCTTGTTTTGACATGTTACGCGTAGTATACTTGTAATTGTTACTCTAAAGTCACAAAAACCAAAATGTTACTCATAAGCTATCAAAAGTTAAAATGTTGTGTGTTTAAGTGATATTTGGACATTAAAACTTCAAAATTAACATACTCACGTAACTTATCACATCAACTTCATACAATTGGACTTAATGTGACTTTGGACTCGTAACATTAATAAACATGATAACATTCAATCAAATAATTGGACAATAAAATCAAACTTAGACTAACATAATGTCTTTCGATATGTTGGTTCTTTTGTCTCAATACCTTTCAAATCGCGAAATGGGCGTCAATCAGGAAAATCTCAATGCCCCTAATGAACTCACGATGGCAGATATATTCCCTGTAGATTACCACAAAACCATCGGAAAGAACAATCTCAGAGTCGACTTTGACAACTTCACCTATTCTGAATCCTCATGCAGAGTTGCAGTTGACATCCTCAAGGATCATCCCTTCCGTCTCATGCTATCTAATTCTGCTTCTGTGCCCGAGATCTACATTCATCAGTTCTGGCACACTATGGACAAAATCGACGGTAAAGATGTCGTGAATGTGACCATTGGCACCAAAGAAGTCAAAGTTACAGTGGCGGATCTTCATGTCATTCTTCTTCTACCAGTTATTCGCTCTACTGAGTTCGTTCCAACTCCAAGTGAAGAGGAAGTATTGAAGTTCATGGTTGTCATTGGATATAACGAAGCTTCTGGCATCATCACCAAGCATTCCAGTGTTGATCTTAAGAACATCCCACAACCCTGGAGGACTCTTTACATCATGATCGCCAAGTCTGTCTCAGGGAGAGATAGTGGACATGAACACCCTAAGCTGATGCATCTTCAGACCTTTTGGGGAATGGTTAATAGGAAACACATTGACTATGCAAGCTTAATTTGGGAAGACATGATGCAACATTATAGGAAGCCTGGTTCCAAAATCCCTTTCATCAGATATATAAAGTTGTTGATCCACAACCTCCTCGGGAAGCATCAGGATATCCATATGAGAATCAATGACCCCAACACACACTCAATGTTGTATGAGCCTACCTTGAATACTGTCAGATTCAAAGACTCCTCAACATGAAAACAAGGTGCGGAATTACTTGATTGCTTGATAACTGATGAAATCAAGGTTCTTCCATCATACCTACGATACAAGGAAGCAGTGCGTGCTGGGAGAGTTGGGTTTATGGATGAGAAGAAAACTTCAGTGGCTACCACAAGAGCAAGGAGAGCTGGAAGCACTGGAAGAACGGGGAGTACAAATAAGTATAAGAAAATAAATCCACCCCGTAAGAGGAAAGTCCCATCTCAGATCGTTCGTCCTAAAGTTGAACAGGAACCAATTCCACAAGATGACGACTCTGAAACTGAGTCGGATGATGTGACTATCTACTCTGAAACACGAAAAGATGACACATCTACACAGAAGTCAGAGGACAAACCTGCCAGTCCCTCATCCAATAAAGGAAAGAAGCCAGTGGAGGAAGAAGAGGAAGAAGACTCAGATGTTGAGTTTGATCCTAAGGATGGAGACAAACAGTACCAGAAAACTATGAAACAGCTGAGGATGGAGCATGCTACTAAAGAGTTAAATATTCAACAAACTAAAGGCCTTGGAGGTTCCAGCGGTGATGTTCCTGCTACATCAGTTCTTGATCCGGTTAATCAACCCGGTAAAGGAACTGATGCCACCACCAAGGAATCTACAGAGCAACAACAGCAAGAGGATGATGTAACATTCAATTTTAAAGAAGACGAGCAAGATACTGATGAGAGAATAACAGATGAAGATCTTGAGGAAGCCGAAAAGTAAAGGGCGGAAGAGGAACGTGATAAGAAAGCTGAAGAAGAACTTGCTAAGAAGGCTGTAGATGAAGCTGCTAAAAAGGCCGAAGAGGAACGCATCAGGATGGAAATAGATAACTACATTCTGGACAATCCTGAACACAACCCTCAGCAATCTTCTGAACAATCCCATGACACTTCCCAAGCAGAATCATCATCTCACTCATCACCACCACCATCCAAAGAAACAACAACAAAATCATCATCGAAATCAGTCAAGAAGAAAGCCGATACCTGGGCATCTCAAACAAAAGCCAAGATCCAGAAAGCCTTGCATCAATCCAGAAAACACAAAAAAAGTCTACAGAAAAGAAGATTGAACATGCTGGCTGATGAAGTTATCGAGCTTTCTAAGGATATGGAAACATTTGAAGGAGAAAGAGAACATATTAAGGCATTTCTCAACCGAGACATAAAAGGAGAAATGGATGAGCAAATCAGGAACTATACTCATCACTTCCTTCTCCAAACTGTCCCTGGAGTGACTAAAGAAATGTTCTCAAGACAACTCTACCCAACGCTAAAAACACTAGTCAGGCAAACGATTACCACAACACCGTTTGTCATGCAAACCCGACCAGTCCCGCCTCCTAATGTCACTGAAGCTGATTTGATTTCACAGCTGATATTACAGATGTCTCCTCGAGCTCCTACTTTCACACCTGATGAATCAAAGATTTATGAGGTACTTCTCGCATATCAATTAAAGACTACATGCAAGGAAGCAGCTGGTCAGGAGAAGCGACCAAGAGATGATGATGACACAGATAAAGACCCGAATGCAAAACGTCAAAAGCAGACTGGCGGGTCATCATCATCCATGCCACCACCACCTCCAAAGACCACCACCACATAAACAAGTCAAGCTTCTCAACAACCCCCCATCATCTGATAAACCTCGGGATACTGATTCTCCACCACCACTGGAGAAAACCGATGATTACTTTAGCTACACCGGTGGTGAAGATAAAGAAATCCGTGAGCCCCAACAACAACCATCACCTCAACAATCACCTAAACAACAACCGGAATCATCCTCCTCACCAAAGAAGAAGAAACCAAGTTCGTTCGTCTCCTGGTTAGACGAAGACGACACATAGGAGTATGAATGGTTCAGTCAGTTGGTTGATGCGACGCCTAGATTACCAGAAGGTCAAGAACTGGTAGACGGTCATACAATGGAGCAGGTACAGATTATCCAAGATCAGTTCAACGTTAAAAAGATGACGAAAGGGGAATTGCGCAGGATCAAGAACGACGCGTTCAACTTGTTGAAAGACAGATCAAGCAGCGCAATTGAAGTCGAATATCATTTGGACAACATTACCCGTGCAATGTCCAATAACATCGAGTGGCTAAATCCCGAATCGAACATCGATGTTTCAAGAAAGTATAACACTCCATACTACACCAATTGGACAAAACCGCTACTAACCATTGGCCGACCCGAGCAACCCAAGATTCCATACCGCTTCTTCTTTAACAGCGACCTCGAGTTTCTCCAACACGGCAGTAGCGTCAGCAAAAAGTATGCTACATTACTCACCTTCAATATTCCAGCTACAGTCTTCTCTACAAATATAGCCATTGAAGAAGATGCCACCAAGTTGTATGTTGACAAAGTGATGGACTATGACCTCGATGCGCAATACGGAATTCATCATTGGCCACCAAGGAGAAGATTGTATTACAGAAGCTGCCAAGTTCAAAGGTCGAACAAGGAGGTTAAGAGTGATAAGAAGATCGTTGCTATCATGAAGGTCACATTGGCATCTAAATGGCATTATTCATTCTTGTCAGAGATCAAGGTCAAGCGACAAGATGAAAAAGAATATGACTTCACTGAAGCAGATTTCTCGAGATTTTCACTAAACGACATCGAAGATATGTACCTTGCAAATGTACAAGGAAGGATGAGACACTTCTCAACAGAAATTCAACTTCAGTTCATCACAATCCTACTGATCTTCATTCAAAGCAAAGTGATTCAAGAACGTGTTGAAGATTTACAACTTGCGGTCGAATCATACCAAAAGTAGATCAATCTCACACAACCGTTGCTACACGTTCCCAACATTAATCAACTATCTCAGTACGCTATCTTGAAAAATCCAAAGTTTGGGGTCGTCTACCGCAATGAGCTTCATCATAATTGCTTCATGGCATACAATGAAATCCACAATTTTTGTGATCATACGTTGAAAATGGTTAGGGATGGGTTAGCTTACCAGTTAAAGGATATTCAGGAAGGTATTGGTTCGAAGAAGAGGTGGAACTCGGAAGAAAGAAAGGAAGCTCACAGGATCATTAAAAGGCTAGATGAAAGGTTGTTCCATCGAGATCAGATGAGGAGATTGGAAAGCTATGTGGAAGGATGATAGAGTTTCTTTATATCATCGTATCAACGTGAAGAGAGAGTCCCGGGTCGTGTGTAATCATTGGGTACTCCTTAAACATTCTTGATTATATTTTTGATTATTGATTTATTTATTCATTATGGTTTGTACATAAATAGCAGTGTACAACCCGAACTTGTAATGAAAAGACCCTGTGGTACGCATCAGTGCCACAATCCTTATAAAAGGAGCGAAAGCTTCTTACTTTTGAGTAAAATTTATCAAACTTTCAAACATTGTTCTTCATGGAAATCTTCCCACAAAAATCAAAATGGTCATATTCGATATCAAATTTCATCAAAAATAACATTAATATGCCATTTTTGAGGGGGAGAAAAAATTGTGTGATACAAATATGTTGGATTGTGATTGAATCTAAGTGGAAATAGACTTAACCATTGAATTGACGAGCTCTTAAATGTCAGTAACTCGAAAAGACTTGTCCGGGACGGGTAATAATTTCAAACTAGTTCGCAAGTGATGTAAACATGTCTCGCAAAGGACTAGTCTTAGTAGAATGTACCATCCGAGAAACTCTTGGTAGACATGAACCTTGACGGGTCAAACCTCCTCACCAAGGAGTGTTTACAACTTCAAGCTGACCTAGTCAGTGATGTAACCGTGTCTCGCGGGGAATTGTCTATCTTGAGTCGATCAATTCAAAAGTGCGAGCTCTTCCCTCAATGTGCAGATATCTGTCAAAACTCATAGGCACATGTGGAGGGGGAGTATCTCTAAAAATGCAAAACTCTCGAAGTGTTTCAAATATGTTTTTATTCATAAACACTTTGAGAGATTTTCATGAAAATGGTTTTATGGCAATATAGGATAGTCATGGAGTTATAAGGTGACTAAGTTTAGGGATAAACGTCCTATGATCTGCCAGAGTCGGAGGGATCTACCCAAGGACACCACCAATAGTTAGTATTTAGAAGTCCTTAGGTTTGATTATAAAAAGGAGAAAATGAGAATCAAAGAAAGAAGGAGTTGAAGAATTAAGAAGAAAAGTAAAGAAAAGGGTGAAAAGAAATAGCCCTCCAGATTATTAAACTTAGGGCAGACACCGGGTTCAAATCATATGCTACTGGCTGTCACTAGATGACACCGGTATTGAAGATTAAAGTCGTCATGGACCTAGTGACGCACTGCACTAAACCTTCTTAGCCACTCAAGTTTCTCTCAACAGAAGCGTGTTTCATTCTCACAGGGAACCCTACGTAATCTATCGACTCTCTCTTAGAGATTGTTGGTATTGAAGAAGGAGACCCTCTCCCTAGTCTCCGCTCAGGAAAACCAAAGCGCACTATTGAGTCTAGAGCCACGAGATTCATCAAAAGATCTCTTAGGAACACTTGAACTTTCATCACTTGTCATTCAACATTAAGGACGCAAGTGATACATTCTAGAGTCCTTCGCAGATCCTAGCAATATGCCGAGAACATTTATTAGGGGATTCACAATCGTGATCCTTAGTGATTGAATGGAAACTCCTGCCAGGGTCTACATCAAACAGCCCTGACAACAGGTCGCTTCGGTAACTCCTTGTGGGTTACGCTTAGTGTTGTCTCAAACGGTCTACAGTCGTGAGGTGATGCTTTGGTGTACCTCAGTGACTCACCTGAACTAACGATGTACTTCAGTACATCGTGTTAGCCTACTTGAGGGCCTTCAGTTCAGGAACAACCTTTGCTAGAATTAGAGATGTGTTTTCACACTATGTTGTTAACATCCTCGAAGTTCAAACTTATAAGTGCTGGAAATCCCGCTAAGGAGATTCCTTTCAAGAATCGAGTACTGAAGATGTGGGTCATTACTTGAACTCGTTCAATGTAATGCCAACTATCCCTCCACGGGATTCGGACGGCTGATTCACCCGACCAAGGTGAATGGAATCAAGACATTCATCAGTAAAACAATCGTAGTGGTCAATTCTCTAAGAAAAGACCACAATCATTGATTGGTGCTTATTACTAACCAAATTTATGCAGTTGCTGATGGATGCTCCTGGGAGGAAAGATCGTGTTGATTCTCCTCATGCTCATACCAACAACAACACACATGAAGTTCTCTCAAAAGGCAACTCAAAAGTCAAAATGATTCTTCATCAAAGCCAAAGAATCTACAAAATTTTAAAGACTAGAGAACTACATCACATCTGAAATCCAAAGTCAAAAGGCGTGTGAGCAGGTTGGAGAAAGACGTGGAGACGCCTGAGCAACAAAGCTGACCAGATGCAGACAACAACATACAATTACATCATCCACAAACAGAACAAAGAACAAAGAACAATGATCACAATGACGTAAAAGCTGAAAACTTCAAAAGTAACAAGATCCCACTCAAGGGGCGATTGTTGGAACAAAAGCATCTCTACTCACAAGAAAGAAGAGTGCTAGAAGACGTCGAGCAACCGCTATTACATCATAACTAACACTTAGGGGAAGATTTTTGGAAATGCTCCTAAACATTATTATGAAGTGTTAGTCATTTATATGTAATAGGTTGCATTTATATGGATTTTATGTTAGTAAGTTAGGCATGCCTTATGTAGAAAGCCCATAAGCCCATGCTAAGGCCCATGAGGCATAGGAAGGGACTAGAAATGTTACCCTAGCTCCCTTCCCCTATAAATACTCTTGTATACTTTCATTTGAGAGTGTTTTTCACTCTATACAATCCTACGCATAACCTTTTCTTATCATCGTGTGTATTGTGTGTGCAACCGTCTATCTCTACATTATTTCTATCATATTAATGCTTGTGTTAAGTTATGGTGACCTAACACTTTCTTTTCTTGAGACGCCTTTAGCTATACTTCTTTGTTCTTTGTTCTTGTTGTTGTGATCATCACTTCCTTGAGTCTTTGTCTTTATTAGGTTCGACATCCTCCTTTGATCTTAATGTCTTCGTTTTTTCATGCTCGGGTGTCTTGTGTGTCTTAATTTTGACGTGCTTGTTCTTCCTCTTTTTATCTATATGTGTGATACTTTTGAGTTGATCGTAGCTTGAGGAGACTCTTTGCTTCGGCATGAATATAGATTATGTCGATTTTTCATGTGATAGAGGATCCAAGACAGCTTCTAGTACCTGCATGTTCACGGTTAGTCAAAAATACCAATCGATCGTTGTGGATTTTTCTTAGAGAATAAACCACAACGATTGTTTTACTGGTGAGTGTCTTGATACCATTCACCTTGTTCGGGAACATCAGCTGTCTTAATCCCGTCAGGGACAATTATCAGTACTTAAAATGATTTCCAAGTAAAGACCCACATCTTCAGGACTCGATTCGTGAAATGAATCTCCTTAGCGGGATTTCCAACACTTACAGGTTTGGACTTCGAGAGATTCAACAACATAGTGTGAAGACTCAAGTTTAATCCTAACGAAGGCTGTTCCTGAATTGGATACCTCAAGTTGGCTTACAACAAAAGAGGTGAGCCACTGAAGTATACCAAAGTAGCACTCCACCACTGTAGACCGTTTGAGACAACCACCGTAAAAACTAAGCATAATTGACAAGGGATTACCGAAGTGACCTGCTATCTGTGCTGCTTGATGTTGACATTGGCAGAATTTCCATTCAATCACTGAGGATCGTATGTGTGCATCCCCTCATTAATGTTCTGGCAGATTGCTAGGATTTTCAAAGGACTCTAAAATTACAACTTGTTTTCTTATTGTTGAACAACAAGTGTAGAAATGTTATGTGTCCTAAGAGATTTTTTGATGAATCTCATATGGCTCTAGACTCGATTAAGTACGTTTTGGTTTTAGTAGTTGGAGAATGGAGCATTGCCTCTAGTTTCAATACCAACACATCTTGGAGAGGTTGATAGATTATGCAGGGTTCTTCGTGAGAAATGAAACCAGATCCTTTTAAGAGGAACGTGAGTGGCTAGGAGAGGAGGTGCAGTGCGTCACTGGGTCCATGACGTCTTCTCTTCAATACCAGTGTCATCTTTGTGACAACTAGTAGCAGATGTATTGACCCGATTTCTACCCTAAGTTTATGGAGGGCTCTTTCATTTCAACCTTTCACAACTTTTCTTTTTCATTCTTCAACCCCTTCTTTCTCCTTTCCTCACATTGCTCCTTTTTTCAATCATAGCTAAGTACTTTCTAATTCTAACTATTGGTGTTGTCCTTGGGTAGATCCCTCTGACTCTGGCGGATCATATGACATAGAACCTTACCTTAATCACCTTATAACTCCATGATTATCCTAGGTTCAATGTAGATCGTGTTGCCATAAAACCTCTTTGTAAAATCTCTCAAAGTGTTTATGATTATAAAACATATTTTGCTAAAACTTTTAGAGTTTTGTACTTTTAGAAATACTCCCCTTCACATGTGCTCATAAGTTTTTAATGTAAATCTGCACACTGAGGGAAGAGTTTGCACTTTTGAATTGATTGATTTTCAATGGATCAGACCTTTACGAGACACGTTTACATCACTGGTTAGACCAACTTCAAATTATTACCCGTCCTACTCAAGTCTAAATAATTTCTCTCGAATTGGTACACTCTGTTAATACAAATAAACCGTAAAAACGTTTATTAATATTTTGCGATCTCTTTGGGTTTTGTTGATAACAAATATATAATGTTATCATAAGTACAATTATAAGGATACATGTTATTTTTTGTAAAGCATTTACATATAGTCACTTAATACAAAGTGTTGTAATAAATCATTTGTTGTAATAGTTTATTAGGATGGGTAAAAATCATAACCCATGGATCTTATCCATAACCCATAGTATTGACCCATACCCACAAGACTAGATACATTGTACTCATTAGATACATTGTATCTAAAGAAATACCCATGGACCAACACATAACCCATGACCCATGACCCATAACCAAAAAACCTATGGGCAAAGAGGAGCGTCCCACGGATCCCTAGGTTTACACTAGACGGATCCCTTGTGGGAGGGATCCGTGGGATCCGAGGAACAGTGGCAAGTTTTGCCTATAAATAGAGAGTCATTTCTTCATTCTAACTCACCCCTCTTCTTACTAATTCTCTCATACACTCTTATTCTCTTCTAATAAAAGATCACTTGATCTTGAGAGTTGTTCTTCTTTCTTTCTATTGTGATTCTCATATAGGTCCTTCTCTAAGGCGAGATCACGAGCATTCTACAAGTCATCCAAGCAAGGGGTCCTTGATTGATTTGTTCCTCCACAAGATTTCTGTAGCAAAGATCTTGTATTTGATATTTCACATAGTTGTTATGTAATAGTCGTGTTGGTTTGGTCCACCTTGTTACGGACTCGGTATTTAGCTTTGTACCAGAAAAAGGTGTAAGCAACGTTGTGAAGGCTTCTCCGCCAAGTTGAATGAGTTTGTTGACATAGTGCTTGAACTCTCGAGTAGGTGACTCGGGGAGTGGAGTAGGGCAAGGAAGGTGTCCTTGTAGCCGAACCACTATAAATCGGTTGTGTCATTTATATCCCTTGCTCTACTTTATTTACTTTCTTTATCATTAGATCTATACTTTCTCTACATCCATACGATTTTACATAATATCGAATCTAAAGTTTTTGAAACTAACTTAAATTCGGCAAAACTATTCAACCCCTCCTTCTAGTTTTCTACAATTGGTATCAGAGCTAAGTTTATAAAAGTTTTAAGGTAAACCGTATTTTAAAAACTTTTCGATCACTATGGGTTCTGAAAATTACAAGGAAGGGCAATCTATGCAACGACCACCACTACTTGAAACTAATGGTTTTATATATTGGAAAAATAGATTCGAAACGTATGTGAAGTCTAAAGATATTGATCTTTGGTACATTATTGTTGAAGGCGATTTTGAGGCTACCTCAAAAGATGATAAAAGAAATTTAGTTAACATACCTCATGATAAACTAAATGATGAAATGAAGAAAAATCTTTCAAAAAATAATGAAGCTAAAATGGTTTTATATAATGCTTTACCCAAAAAGGAATTCGAAAGAGTTTCTCTGTTTAAAACCTCTAAAGAAATTTGGAATTCTTTAGTTTTAACTCATCAAGGTAATAAACAAGTTAAAAATAATAAAATTGATTTATTTATTCTATAATATGAATAATTTTCAATATCGGATGAGGAAACTATAGATCATTCTTTTGCTAACTTTAATACTATTATTACATATTTACAAGCACTTGATGAATCTTCTTCTAGCCGTAACCATGTTAGGAGATATCTAAGGGCACTTCCATCCAAGTGGAGATCCAAGGTGACGGAAATCGAAGAGTTAAAAGATTTGACAATCCTCACCCTTGATGAACTCATAGGCAACTTAAAAATCTACGAGCTTGTCCTTGCTAAAGATTCCGAAGCCTCAAAGGTGAAAGAGAAACACAAATCTCTTTCCCTTAAAGCCAAAAAGGCCTCGAGCGATGAAGAGAACTCTTCTTCGGATAGTGACGATGAGGAGTATCCTATGGCGGTAAGGGACTTTAAAAAGTTCTTTAGAAGGAAGGGAAGATACGTCAAACAACCGTATGATGACAAGAAAGGATTCCGAAAAAGCAAAGAGGACGAAAAGCCAAGGGATGATCGTGCTTGCATTAAATGTGGGGACCCAAACCACTTTATTAGTAAGTGTCCCAAACGGGATGATCAAAAGGCATTCGTGAGCGGCACCTGGGGAATGAGCTACGATGAGGACGAAGAAATTTGTCTCATGGCAAATGACGAGGTATGTCACGAATACTATAGTAGCTCATCACTAGATGATGACTCATTGCATAATGAATATGACAAACTTTGCAACATTAGCTTAAAATTAATTAACAAAAACAAGCTTTTGAAAAGTCAAAACCAACGTCTAGATAAGGAAGTTATAGAATTAAAAGCAAAATTGAAACGTCTAGAAAAGGGTAAAATAGCAAGTGGTGAATGTGAACTTTGCGTTCAAGTTCAAACACTAGTTGATCAACTAGATTCTAAAATTGCTAGAATGAGTACGAATACTTTAGATATGATATTAGATAGTGTTAAAACCGGAAACAACCAAAAAGGTTTAGGTATTCAGCAACTTGATGCGTCAACTAGTGAAAACAAAGAAACACAATTTGTTAAGGCACTAGAAAAACAAGCCACTGTTGTGGCGGATCCCACGGATCCCACAAAAAGGGAACCGGCTAGTGTGCAGCCAGGGATCCGTGGGTCTGCTGAAGCAAACAGTGGTAATAACATAGCTTCTTCATCTCGAACTAATTTTGTTATCATTAATAAGAAGAAACCAACTCATTTTACCGCTAGACAACCACCTCCAAAATATAATCCTATTTTTGCAAGAAACAAGGCTCCATCTTTTTCGAAACCTAACCCATCTAGGAGACCTAATAATGTTTACCCGAGAAATAACCATCAAATGGGATGGAACCCAAATATGCAAAATGGATTTCCTTTTCAAAACTTTGCACCATGGAATGCATATTCACCTTATCCATACATGTCTAACATGAATGGAATGTTTAACACTAATGGACCCATGAACAAATAGGGACCAAACTTTTGAGTTAATTGTTTTCTTAGGTATGCTTAAAGGTCGACTTAGACCCGGATGAATGGGTCAAGGATAGCGGGTGCACGAGGAACATGACCGGCAATAAAGATCTATTCTCTATATATGAGTCATTCAATGGAGGTAATGTGGTGTTTGGAAATAGCAAAAGTAAAATCATCGGTAAAGGTACGATTTCTAACAAATCTCTAACCATTAACGATATGTGACACGTAGAAAACCTAAACTTTAACCTCTTAAGTATAGGACAAATATGTGATAAAAAGTGCAATGTACTTTTTAACGAAACCGGTAGTAAGATATTAAAAAATGACATAACCATAGGAAGAGGAATTAGGAAACATGGTGTCAATGTCATTAAAATTGGTAATGAACCTAAAGACAAACTTTGTCTTACCTCTATGGATGATACTTCGACCTTATGGCATCGAAGATTGGGTCATGCCAATATGCGACTTCTTCAATCGCTATCATCCAAAGATCTAGTAAGAGATCTACCTAAGTTAAAATATGAACATCACTTTTGTGATGCTTGTAATGTAGGAAAACAAGTTCATTCTAGTCACAAAGCTAAAAACATGGTGTCTACAACTAAGTGTCTAGAATTACTACACATGGATTTATTTGGTCCATCCGCTATCCAAAGTTATGGAGGCAACTACTACACTTTGGTCATAGTGGATGATTACTTTAGGTACACATGGACTAAATTCTTAAAGAACAAAACGGAAATGTTTAATTATTTTGAAATTTTAAGCAAGAAAATCCAAAGACAACTAGGAAGTCCTATAGTGTCTATTAGAACGGATCATGGTAGGGAATTCGATAATGAAGTGCAATTTGGAGCCTTTTGTGACGCTAATGGTATTACTCATAACTTCTCGGCTCCTCACACTCCACAATCGAATGGGGTAGTTGAAAGAAAGAATAGAACCCTACAAGAAATGAATCGCACCATGCTAAATGAGCAATCCATACCTCAAAAGTTTTGGTGTAATGCCGTTGATACTTCAACGTACATACTTAATCGAGTCTTAATTAGACCAATTTTAGGTAAAACTCCATACGATTTACTCCGAGGCAAAAAGCCAACGTTAGATCACTGTAGACTCTTTGGTAGCAAATGTTTTCTTCTTAACACTAAAGATTACCTTACAAAATTTGATCCTAAATCAACCGAAAGTATCTTTCTAGGTTACTCTCCAAATAGCAAAGCTTACGTCATATTAAATAAAGAAACAATGAGGGTAGAAGAGTCATTAAATGTAAAATTTGATGAAAGTCCACCCAAACCCTCTCCACCTCTTGTCGATGACGTGATTGTAGAAAGTGAAGCTATAGTAATAAAGAAAAAGATAAATGAAGAGGAAGAACCTTTAAATGATGAAGTCATAAGTATTAAAGAGTCCAAAGATCACCCCGTAGATAAGGTCATAGGAAAGTTAAACGAAAGAGCATTAAGGTCTCAAGTTCAAAACCAAAGTAGCTTATTTTGTTTTGTTTCAACCATAGAACCTAAGAATACACAAGAAGCCATAAAAGATGAAAGTTGGGTAATGGCTATGCAAGAAGAATTAAATCAATTTGTTTCTAATGATGTTTGGACACTTGTCCCTCCACCTAGTAATCAAACCATAATAGGAACCAAATGGGTTTATAAAAATAAGTTAGATGCTAACGGAGTAGTGTCTAGAAACAAGGCTAGACTAGTTGCCCAAGGATATAACCAACAAGAAGGAATAGACTTTGATGAGACCTATGCTCCCGTGGCTAGATTAGAGTCTATAAGAATACTTCTTGCTTATGCTTGTGCTAATGATCTTAAGCTTTATCAAATGGATGTCAAAAGTGCTTTTCTAAATGGTCTTATTAATGAAGAAGTATATGTAGCTCAACCTCTGGGCTTCATCGATTTTGAAAAACCTAAACATGTGTATAAGTTAAAGAAAGCCCTTTACGGTCTTAAACAAGCTCCAAAAGCTTGGTATAATAGACTCACGGCATTCTTAATCAAACACAACTATACCATGGGGTTAGTTGACAACACACTTTTTACTAAGAAAAGAGAGTCACATATAATCATTGTTCAAATATATGTAGATGATATTATATTCGGATCCACTTGTCAAGACATGTGTGATGATTTCTCTAAAATCATGCATGACGAGTTCGAAATGAGTATGATGGGAGAACTTAGTTTCTTTCTTGGTCTACAAACCAAACAAGTAGAAGATGGTATCTTCTTTAATCAATCTAAATACATAAAAGAGATGTTAAAGAAATTCGGTCTAGAAGAGTCGAAACCAATTAGGACACCGACGTCATCCGACACCAAACTCACAAAAGATGAAGACGGCGAATCTGTTGATAATACTAAATATCGTGGCATGATTGGTAGTCTTCTCTACCTCACGACTAGTAGGCCGGATATCATGTTTAGTGTTTGTCTATGTGCTAGGTTTCAAGAAGACCCTAAAACATCACACCTAGAAGTCGTAAAAAGAATATTTAGATACATTAAGGGTAAAACACAATTAGGATTATGGTATCCTAAGGGCACGGGAGTAGAAACAATTGTATATGCAGATTCTGACCATGCAGGTGATTATGTTAATCGAAAAAGTACAAGTGGGGTACGTACTTTTATGGGATGTTGTTTAACATCTTGGTTTTCTAAGAAACAAACGGCATTAGCAATATCAACAACCGAAGCCGAATACGTCTCCGCCGGCAAAGCATGCCAACAAGCACTATGGATGAAACAAGGGTTAGTTGACTACGACATTCATCTAAGTGACATAGCCATTCTATGTGACAACAAAGGTGCCATAGATTTAAGCAAGAATCCGGTATTACATTCTCGCACAAAGCATATAGAGATTCGCCATCACTTCTTAAGAGACAATGTTCAAAAGGGGAACATCTCTATTGAGAAGGTAGCGTCCGAAGACAACATAGCCGACGTCCTCACCAAACCGTTGAAGCGGGAACAATTCAACCTACTTCTTCTTGGTCTTGGTCTCATGGAACAAACGTCGTAATTTAATTTTTAACTCTACAAGGCATGTAAACACTAGCCTTTTTCTTTCTGAGTCTAGGATCTCTATTTCACGCACAACGCACAACCAATACGGGAATTTTCAAAACCCAAGATAAGTTTTTCACTTATAATTCATAGTTTTTATTATTTTTCCTTCAAAATAAGTACAAGTTACAAACACGTAATTACATACACATCTTCTTTTCAAAGAATAAAACGTTTTTATTCACAACATAGAAACCTCCTTTCAAAATGTTTTCTAAAATGATACTTCTTCCCGTATCAATTTCACAAAAGCAATTTCTCACGTCTAGGACAAATCACTTTTTCATTATTAATACAAAAGTAAAAACCCGTTTTCATTGCATCTCATGTCTTTTGAATGCTAAAGAGGACACATAACTAATATGTGTTTTCGGGTACATTCATTTAAGCAACAATGAATTAGGAGCACTCGGTTTATCTTACATAATAGTATGCTTTTTCACTTCTAGTTTATTTTTCCTTTTCTTTTAGGAGTCGAGATAACCGCAACTCCAAATAGTTTGCATATAGGCACACACTAGGCAAAAATGTTTCCAAAAGGAAAATTTTGAGCTGCCTGTATCACCAGCACCATGGATCCCAGCCTTAGTGCTGGACGGATCCCTCATGGGAAGGATCCGTGGGATCCGTGAGACAGAAGCTAGTTTTATCTTCTATTTTCTCACTTCATTTTGGAGTATGTGATTTAATGCTTGTTTTCTCATGATTACATGACTTAAATTCGTATCTAATCATTAGATTTTAATCCATATTTTGGGTCAAGCATTCATTGCAATGCATATTTTTTTTCTTTAAGTAGGATTCCCAACATTATTTGCTATTCATATCATCCTCACAAACAAACACCACCATGTCTTCCAAAAGACCTTCCAACTTAGATGAATCACCTAATTCAAACAATGCATTTCAAGAAATCCAAACCTTTGTCCTACCACCTTCCAAAATACCACAATCAAAATCTAGGATATCTGCACGGATTAGCATCCGGCCTTGTTGATTAGCCACACCATCATCGAATGGATCATTACCAACCACTAACTCACCACAAAATGCTTCTATTATAGCACCTCCTTCATCACCAACAAGTAAACCAACTTCATCATACATCAACTCACCACCTAAAGTCACTCTTTTGGAACTCCTTAAGACTCCAACAAGATCTCAACAACTAAAACAAAAAGAACTATCCTTTTTGACACCTCTCACTTCACCAAATACAACTTTTCAAGACCTTGAAACCTTACCACCCTTAGCTTCCATTAACCTACAAGAACACCAAGGTTCTTTTCCACCACCACTTCCAAATATTCTGGACTTTGATCCGTATTTTCCTATTTTTCCACCACATATTCCGCAACTCACAAATCAAAACAACTCGGAAAACTTCCGCACTCATCACCCACATCACTTACATTGTGAACATTGCCAATCCACTAGGGATATTGCAATAGAAGTTAGGGAAGAAATTCGATTCATACTCAACCTCATTCTTGATCGCATCAACACCATTACTCATTAAAACCTCCATCCATAAACCTTATGCAAGCATGGAAGGAATCATTATTACTATTTTCTAGTATTTTTCTTTTGAGTCATTTTTCAAGAACAAGTCTTGTTCTTACTCTTACATGCTTGTATGTGGCATAAATACCACTACATTTTGTTGTTTTATTACAAGGCCTTGTTTACATACCTTGCCTCCCAATCTTGATTCTCGTCAATCACACGATTACTTATGCATGTTACTACTAACCCTTTCTTTGTAGGATTTTTATTTTTCTCACTTGAAGCCCCAAACTAGGGGGAGCTACCGTCAAGGGGGAGTAGGTGATACGTGGACTATTTTTCCACATTTTATTTCTTTGATGGGTTAACTTTTTGTTTCGACAAAAAGGGGGAGAAGAAGTAAAACTTAGGGCTTTCAAAACATACATCTAACCTTAAGTTTTACTCATCATAACATTATGTTTTGTCATCAACAAAAAGGGGAAGATTGTTAATACAAATAAACCGTAAAAATATTTATTAATATTTTGCGATCTCTTTGTGTTTTGTTGATAACAAATATATAATGTTATCATAAGTACAATTATAAGGATACATGTTATTTTTTTGTAAAGCATTTACATATAGTCATTTAATACAAATTGTTGTAATAAATCATTTGTTGTAATAGTTTATTAGGATGGGTAAAAATCACAACCCATGGATCTTATCCATAACCCATAGTATTGACCCATACCCACAAGACTAGATACATTGTACTCATTAGATACATTTTATCTAAAGAAATACCCATGGACCAACCCATAACCCATAACCCATGACCCATGACCCATAACCAAAAAACCCATGGGCAAAGAGGAGCGTCCCACGGATCCCTAGGTTTACACTAGACGGATCCCTTGTGGGAGGGATCCGTGGGATCCGGGGAACAGTGGCAAGTTTTGCCTATAAATAAAGAGCCATTTCTTCATTCTAACTCACCCCTCTTCTTACTAATTCTCTCATACACTCTCATTCTCTTCTAACAAAAGATCACTTGATCTTGAGAGTTGTTCTTCTTTCTTTCTATTGTGATTCTCATATAGGTCCTTCTCTAAGGCGAGATCACGAGCATTCTACAAGTCATCCAAGCAAGGGGTCCTTGATTGATTTGTTCCTCCACAAGATTTCTGTAGCAAAGATCTTGTATTTGATATTTCACATAGTTGTTGTGTAATAGTCATGTTGGTTTGGTCCACCGTGTTACGGACTCGGTATTTAGCTTTGTACCGGAAAAAGGTGTAAGAAACGTTGTGAAGGCTTCTCCGCCAAGTTGAAGGAGTTTTTTGACATAGTTCTTGAACTCTCGAGTAGGTGGCTCGGGGAGTGGAGTAGGGCAAGGAAGGTGTCCTTGTAGCCGAACTACTATAAATCGGTTGTGTCATTTCTATCCCTTGCTCTACTTTATTTACTTGCTTTATCATTAGATCTATACTTTCTCTACATCCATACAATTTTACATAATATCGAATCTAAAGTTTTTGAAACTAACTTAAAATCGGCAAAACTATTCAACCCCCCCCCCCCTTCTAGTTTTCCACACACTCTACTTAGACAAGTCCTTTGCGAAAAATGTTTACATCACTGGTTAGACCAGCTTGAAATTATTACCCGTCCAGGACAAGTCTTTTCGATTATTGACATTTTATTCTCGTCAATTCGTTGGTGATACCTGATTCGATCTCGTATGAGATTTCATACTTAACAACATATTTTAATCTCTCTTCTACCCCTCAAAAATAGCATATGGATGTTGGTTTTGAAAACAATTATGATTTAAATATGCTTTTTGAGGTTTTAAATCATTTGGGGAGATTCAGATAACACGAACGTTTGATTTTATGAACAAAGAGTTTTAAATACTCCCTCTCAGTAAGTGCAATTACTTTTAGAGGTTTTGAATATGAGAGGGAATATTTGAATCTTGACCAGAATTTTAAAATACTTTTGAAAAAGTGTTTGAAATTTTTTGAGTAAATTTTGCTCAAGAGTAAGAATCCTTTGCTCCTCATATCAGGATTAAGGCACTGAAGAGTACCCCCAGGGTCCTTTCTTTAAAAATATAAGGTTATCCACTATTATGCGTGCATAAGCCATTTTTTCTTTACAAATAACGTACGAAAGAAAAACAATTCTAGTCTAGCTATTATAGACATACTTATCTATTATTTAAATAAAATGCTAACTATTACAATCATTTAGTACGACGTAAGTGAGGATGTCTTCCACCCTTGGTCTTCCTCCAACATAACTCTCCAACATTCACATTTATTTATCGATGTTTGAGAAACCATTGAATTTTGCCCATGTACTTGTTGGCTTGCTTTGCATCGCTTCTGCGCCACTTCATGTCTCTTAACCACCCTTGCTCACGCCCTGCTTCATAATCTCGAAGAATGTTTTGCAGTTCAATGAACACTTTCATCAGCGTTTCATCACTGAACTTGTGCAACTCTTTCTAGTTCATAACCCGATTCCCTATGAATTTGCTGAGGTAGATAAATCCAAATGGTTTTGTAATAAAGCTGTGTGGCTTCTTGTCTGAAATTCTTGGAAACTTGAGCTCTAGCTCGATTAGATTTAACTGTTGCTGGTAACTCTCAACGCTGAGCTGAACATCTGCTACTCTTGCTCTTATGACAATGCTTCTGATGTAGATCAAAATTGAGTTAACAATGCCATATTCGATTTAGTCAGGTAAATGATGTAGTTTTCCTTGAATCTTGAGCAGATACATGTCTTCAACGTCATTAAGGCTCAAATACTTATAATCTGCTTCGTTGAAGGTGTATTCTTTCTTATCGTCTCTTTTGACTGTAATCTTCTTTAATAATCGATAGCTATATTGTTCGTCTACTTCGGCATCGACAATGAAGGTAATCCTTTGTTTGTAGAACACTCTGTGCTTGGAGTGAAACGTCAATTTCCACTTGTAATACCACTTTCTCCAATCTGGCCAGTGGTATATTCCTAGAACCGCTTCATCAATCTAATTAGCAAGGGAAGTTCTGAATTTATCTTTGATTTGCTCTTCTATTCCTTCTTGTGCGTACAAAGAAGCTGGATACTTATTAAGTGAAGTTGCGTATCGCTTCTCAGGATCTGTATCTCCATACATCAAATACTCCATGTCTCTGTTGAAGAAGTATTTGGTTGGAATATGTGGGTTGTGAGAATGGCTGATTAACGGTAATGGTTGAGTGTAATCTTGATATTGAAGGGTTGCATCATGACTTGATCTTGCTACATCCCAATCAATGTTTTCTGACAAGGCGCTGGTGACTTGATCCAAGTTGTATTCAAACTTTAGATGTGTAGTACATAAAGTCTTTAACGGAGTGAAACCGGTTTTTCTGTTTTGAACAATGTCTGACTTGTGCAATCTTTGAATCTTCATAGCCTGCTTCAACTTCTTAGTGAAATCTACGATTGGACCTTCTGGAGGTATGACATCTTCTGGTAAATCTAGATAAGAAGCAACCATATCGTCAAATCATGTGTATTCCATTGTTGAAGGATCCACCCACTTAGGTCTTGATTGCAATTTCATGTTTGGTGGGGGTTCTAGTACTATTTCTTCATCTTGAAATTGATCAGTGGATGTAGGTTGTAGTTCTTCATCAGTAGGAATGTCAAAAGATGGTGCTATAGGTCCAGAAGATGATGCTCCAATAGTCTTTAACTGCTTGTCTTTCATGTGAGCTTCTCTTTCTTCATCAGAGTCTGGATCTTCATGACGACGTTTGAGATCTTTGTCCTTGTAAGTTTTTCCTTTATTTTATGCTTTCTTGATGGAGTTAATTAAAGCTTTACACAAATCTTTTTCTTCACTTACTGCTTCAGGAGTAGCTTCAATTAATTCCAAAAGTTTTCCTTTGAGTGCAGATAGAGATGGCTCGGAAGGTCTAGTTTGGAGTGTAACTGGAGTAGTCTGTAGAAGTCTTGATACTATTCTATCCAATTTGCTTCGGACATATACATCCAGTGCTTTCGGTAGTATGTTATCCATAGATTGCTGAACCATATCTGGCATGTATATCTTGACTAGATCCTTCATCGTCTTGTCAATGTCTTTAGTGCTGAACTCGTCAATTACTTATTGTTGTGATTGGACTTGTGCTTTTAGTTGTTGAAGTTGGTTGAACAGATACCATTCATTTATTTCGTTGAACAAACACAGTTTCACGATTCACACTTTTGACTCATTGTTTTGCAAGAGACTTTGATGATACTTTGATCTGGAACTTCGGAGTTTTCTTTGGTAGTGGAGGTTGTTTTGAAGTGCCAGGTTCCTCGGTTATAGGTTTAAGGTTGATATCGTCTAAACTTTTATCACCCTTATATACTCGTAATGAAGTTTTATAAAGATTCGTAAGTCAAATTTATTTAAGATAAAAAGTAAACGGGGTCAAGCAGCAATATACAAAAAAAAAATTATTTTATATACGTATGCAAAGGTTAATATTCTTTAGATGTATATACAAAGGTTAATATTTCTTTAGAAAGGTTAATATTCTTTAGAAAATATATACAAATGTTAATATTCTTTAGAAAAATATACAGAAGTTCATATTCTTTAGAAGTAAATACACAGGTTAATATTCTTTAGAAGAATACACAGAGGTTAATATTCTTTAGAAGTATATACAAAGGTTAATATTCTTTAGATGAATATTCCTGTCATAACTGAAAAATATAAAAAAATAACTGACATATATTTAACTATGGTATAAAGGAATTAGGCCAAAGATTGTTTTAAAGTGGTTAAATGGTGCATCTAAATCGTCTGGAAATTTGGGCGGTTTCAAAGTGTTTTTACCAATAAGTTTAAATCAAGTTCCTACATAATAAGTATATAATGGTGATATAAAATCATGTGTTCAATGTTTATAATGAATGAAAATCATGTATGAGATGCTTACAATGGTTGGTGTTGGAAAAACGAAAACAAGAAACAAGACCAAGATTAATTCCACACTTATAACCCTTTCTAACCCTTCTTGTAAAATTTGTGCTTATTAACCCTTGAACCACCTTGTGTAGCTTTCAAATTACTCAGTGGATCACCAAATGAATGCAAGGACTAGGTAGAAAATACTAGTGACTTCAATATTGTTGTTATTCTTTGAAGAGTGAAATCAAAAGAATGATATCGATGGTGGTGGTGAAGTGGATGGCAAAGGAGAGCAAAACGGGGGGTTTAATAAGTCCTAGAAGTTATCTCAGGAGATGATAAGGTGTAATGACTATCATACTTAGTAATTAAGTAAAGATAGGTGTAAGGATCTTGTGTTAGATTGAACACAACTAGTCCAAGTGTCCTTGTGAGTCATTTGCATGACTCAATGTTGTGTGTGAGATATTTCACTTAGCCTTGGTGACTAAGTTTAAGGTTATATGAAGACATGTGTTCGCAAAATATCACTAAGATACAATTGTCTTGATGATTCATAAAATCAAACGCCCACTTAGGGTGGTGAGGTGGAAACAACAAAACATAATTGTTTTCTTGGCTTAGTGTTTAAGTAACGAAGTGTTGCGGGTATAATTTGATTCCGGTAATTGTTAAGGTTTAGTAATTAAATCACGAAACCTAAAACCGGGTGAGCTAAAAATATAGAATTCATAGAAATGTTCTAACTCATCAATATACTATATCTTAGTGTATTAATTAAGTCTTATCTTTTACAGAATGTGTAAATGTTGTTAAAAACCTAAAAACGTCGGTTTAAGAATACGTTAAACGTAAATCGTACACGGTTTCCATGAAAATGTATCTCGTAAAACATTTACGAAATGAAATTAATTACATAAATCATGTAAACTAGAAATAGTTCATTGTTGGTTACAAGTTAAATGTTTGTTTATCTTCTCTTGTGATTTAAACTAATCTTATTTCTCGTAGAATAAATTTACTTGAAATAAAATATATAAATGACGAAATTATTCAAATAGTGACATCATAATTTGAGAAAGGTTACAATAGGGGCGACGTCATCAAGAATGTCGTCGAATAACGGAGAATTATCTAAAACATTAATATCGTTATTCGGCCCCGCTATCTCAAATGCATGCCAAATTCACAAATCATTCAAAGCAACAACTTCAAGCATTATAGTTGGGTATTCTTATCACCCCTACCTTATTCCCCATGCCATGACACATGACAATTTCTAATTCTCAATGCATACAGTCAATGCTACCAAGCATTTCCGAAAAACCATGTTTATGCTCATGTCTTGCATATAGATTTTGGATGTCGTTAAAATTGGATTTCTTAAAAAAAAATCTGGAATTAACAAATCAATCACGCACTTATTAAATTTATCTAGACAATCACGTGTGATATGCTCACCCATCTGCAAATATTCATCAAATGCATTGGGTGAGGTGCCGTATGCCAATTGACGTATGACGGATGTGCATTTCATAATAACACTCATACTCATTTGACCCGTACAATCGGGTGTGACACCAAAGAATTTAAAATGCTTTGGAAGAGGATCGGAAGTATAAGATTGAGTTCCTTCGACTATTTCTAGAAATAGTTTTCGGATCATATGATATCTTCTTCGAAAATAATATAACGGATACTTACAACCTTCATAAAAATAGTCGGCCATCAAACGTATTTCGGCAACCTCACGTTCACGGTAGATCTGGTTACGAGTCAATCGAGGTTGAGCTTCTTCTTCTTGTAACTATTGGTGATACTCGTACACGGTCATTATAAAGTAAACGTCGGTTTCATCATCGACATCGGAAACGTTGTTACGTTCTTCGTCACTTTGTTTCGGATCCATTGTGAAAGATTACGTTTTTTTATAGAGAGAATTATTTGTATGAAAATGGTTAGATAGTGGTATAATATATATAGGTGGGTATTTGAAAATATTAAAATAATAATAATAAAATATAATCGTTTGAATTAAGGGATTTTTATTTTATTTTTTTAATTTATTTATTTATTTTTTTTTAAGAAAAAACATAAACTAGCCGTTAGGGGGGTAAAAGCGCGACTTTTTTTTTGTTTGTTTCTATGTTTCAACTTGGGTTATAACGCGGGTCCAATGCCGGAAGAGGGGTATGATAACGCCGGATAACGCCGAGTCAGGTCGGCTTAACGTCCGAGCCGGCGTTACCATACCTTACCCTATAAGTATAACGCATAAAAAACATAAAATCATATTCAAATAAACGTGTCTATAAATGTTGCAAAAGATGTATATAACAATGTATCCCTATACAAACCTAGAAGCAAAAACAGATATGCACATGTGAGATTACTAAATTGCCTAAAAACTTGAAAAGCTTAAATGGAATACCATGCAGCTTCTACATAAGTCTACTTATCTATCGTAATTATAGCTTTTTAAGTGTCCTCGTGTTACAAAGAAGTAAAAAAGAATAGGTTAAGCATGAAGTACTATATATAAATGGTTATGTAAAAAATGAAATAAGGATGAAGTCAAGGTGAATGTCTTGAGACTGGATCTTGAGATAGCAACATTTTCACTCGCCAACGCAAACCGTGTACTTTATGTCAACCCCAACTAAACTAATGTTTCATTTACATGGACAATGAAAGTGATTGCTAGATTTTTATACGTACACAAATCTTATATTATATTTCCGTCATAGCTAGTTATACATAAATAAATAAAATTAATAGTCGTCACTTAAATATCTTATAAGTTTAATGATAGTTTTTATCAATGTATATGCATTTTACTATGTGTTTAAGCTTAAGTTCAAGGTAAGTTAAGAAAAAGCCTTTTAGCACAACACAGACAAAATGATATTTGTTTACTAAAGCTTTTAATGACTAAAGAGTAAAAATGCAGTAAAACCTTCACTTTTAACTTTTTTTTACGAAAAAAAAAATAAAGTGCTCAACACGAAAAGTAATTTTGAGTATTAATTTAATTTAATTTTTAATCATCATCCAACTAAAAAACACATTTGTACTCATTCCTTCCCACTTTTTCTCTCTCTAGATAACGCACACACACTTCGCCTCTCAAACACCGCTACCGGACAATGAGATCCGTCATTATCACCAATGAAAGCTTCGGCGAAGCCTTGTGGTTATACCTATGAAATCTCCAGCGAAGCCTCGTGGTTTCACCAATGAAATCTCCTGCGAAGGCTCGTGTCGTAGCTCCTCCGGTGCCGACGATGCTCCTCCAATATAATGATCGAATCTCCGACGGTGTATTCCGTTAACTGTTTCTTATGTTGTTCATGATGCTTTTGTTACGATTATATAATTTTAGGTCTTCGTGAACAATTAATACAATGTAGATATTAATGTAGATATTGATTGATGTGTTATGATTAATTTAGGGAACAATTTAATTCCTAAATTTTAGTTTACGAACTTTAATTTGAGATGATATTCCGCGTTCTAGGAATTAAATAAAAATAGAAAGATAAATGTTTCTATAATGATCTTTGTGTTACATTGTTGATAAACTGGAACATGAATACGTTTATTGCATATTTCTGTTTAGGGTGAGTTTGAATGTTATTTGGAATTTGGAAACTGGAAGGTGATTTGAGCTGAATTGTTGATAATAATTGAAAGATGATAACATTTATCAATGTTAAGCCATGCTAATAGATCTGGGTAGTTATTGTCCCATCATATGAAGTATTAATATAATGGTACACATGATGTTTAATGATTTGACGAATGGTTTCAGGATGCCAATGATTCTTATAGTGCCTATAACGTTATTTTATTTGTTTGCAAAATGCAACTTCAACCAAAATCTAGAACTCTCGTTCATGCATACTTTCTTTCTATATCAAGTAGATTAAAGTTTGTTTTCGGTTTTTCATGTTGTGTAGGTCATTGAGTGGACGAATGATTTCGAATGCCAATGCTAATAGGATTGATTAGTTATTCTTCCAAGATGTGGAGGGCGTGTTTGTAAAAAATAGCAGTGAACAGTAGTAAATAATTTATATATAAATATAAAACTAGCAAGATGCTAAAGATAACAAGGACTTTCTTGACGCTCAGACAATAATTTTGACCCACGCAACCTCAGGAACGACAATAAACCTAGAAATTACAATCGTGAAAATTCAATACAATCAAAGATAAAAATCCTGTCATCCAGAACTAGCAAAACACCGACCATGACCATGACAAAGTGAGACGAAACCAGAAACCTGTTGAAATCTCGAATAAATTGATTTAGCCACACAATCAAACCAGCTAGTGGCACAACAAAATGTAAAGAAGTTTGACATGAAATATGCCCAAAATTGTAAAATTGCCACAAACTAAAACTTCCACGACTCTTGTCGACCCGTGACCGAGGACCTAAAACGACCCCAAACAAGCTGGGAGACCACCGAAACTACCAACCTGCCATAAAACAAAGTATTTGCAATCTTTCATTTGGAACATCAAAGCCGACAAACATGACACTGAACGAATTTCATATCCTTTCCACAAATTTATGGTATAAAAGTTTGATGTAGTTTTTTCTTCTTTTTTCTTTTTTTTCTTTTTTTTTTCTTTTTTTTTTTTTTTTTCCCTCTTTTTGGAACAGGTTTGATGTAGTTGCTACATGAAAAAACTTTTGTTACAAGATTAACACGATACATGAACAATATTGCCTTTCAAAAAAGAAACACGATACATGAACCAACATATATATGCGGAGCATGGACTTTTAACATAAAAAACTAGTTAACCGGTGAGATTTTGTCGACTTTTACTTCACAATATTCAAGCAGGTAACTCAATTAAAATTGCCATATTTTCAATCAAAAAGCCTAATTATAACGAGCTCATGAAAGCCTTGACTCGACATTGCAAATAATTGTGGATGTATAACTGTATAAGGACCATCAGGCCGGATCGACCGAGCCGGTCAGTATCTGCCTAGCTTGGCCTGGTTGTACGCATCTCAATCATGTCTATCAATTAGACATTCACGTCACATGCATGGATACTTAGAAGAATACAGTTATGAGATATTGCTGGTGTTACATTCAATTTAAAGTACAAGATATTAGTTTATTTGTTTCTTGCATGTAAAATTTTCCTAACTACTACCGATCCGATCATATTTACTATTTCTATAAAAACACTCAGATTTTGAATATTAAAACATAATTTCTTATTTCTTCCATAATCACTTAGAATAACTTATTGACAAAATGAAAATAGAAACCGAAACTGAAACCATCCACAAGACCACACATACACACACACCAAACTATACAATGTCAATGCTCAATGATGTGAAGAAACTTTTGAAGACTTGCTAGAATTGGTATTAGGACTTCCAAGACAACAACAAAGATAAGACATGACAACTTTTAAGCTCTTTCTTATAACTTGTCCTCTTTTGGGTATCAACCTAGGAGCAGCACCACTACGTATGTATTGTCGTGACATTCTCAAAGGTGCCGGATATAATGGTAGTGTCACTGTTTCTGCTAGAAATTGGTTGTTTGCTTATGTTTAAGTGAGCGTTATTGTTTTTTTTATTTGTTTTGTGTTTTGAAGTGAAAATAATCGAAGAGAGAAATAAGACCGACATGCATATTTATATAAGAGTGTAATGGCCGCGTAAACGAGTATAAGGCGTGTGATTTAACTCCAGAAATTGGTGGTTTAATTTATATAAATGTATAATGTTTTGCGGAAATATGTATTGTTATGAGAAATTAATAAAAATAAAGGAATAATCGGTCGTCGTGGTCTTTTGGAAGTCGTCGCCAGGGGGGGTATGAGTTTTGAAGCTTGAATAGGTCATATGGCATTGTTTTTTATTTGAATTTTCTCTTCTTTTTCTAGTCATATCATATCGTTTTGACTCTAAATCTAAATGATTCCTTGATGTTTCTTATGTTTCTTATGAGCTTAATCAACAATTGGGTTCGCCTTCTTTTTACTTTTCTACAACTTTCTTATGGTTTTGTTAGAGGTGGCAAAGCTGATGGGTAGAGCGGGCGCGGGCCACAGTTTAAACGGCTTCGGACTCGAACGGGTACAGGCTTAAACGAGTACGGGTCAAATGAGCTCATGTTATATAAATTGTTTTATGAAAGACCCAAAACGTCAAAATAAATTCCTTAAACGTAACACATCATTTATATTTAAAAAATTTAATATATTATATCTATAAATTTTTCTTTAAAAATAATTGTAATATTTTTCAACTGAGAGAAAATATATCCTCGATAAGCCCATTTAACTTTTAAATGTGTATATATGTCCATTTCAAAAAATTCAAAAAAAAAAAAAAAAAAGAAAAGAAAAAGAAAAATTAAATATGCCTAAATCTTTTACAAATTAACTCAAATTAGCTCATTTTTTTTTTAATTTTATGCACAAATTATCACCTCTTTTTTTTATTCAGTTCTCTAGAGTATGTACCGAGAAGGCGAGAACTGCATTCTAAGTATACATATGTTATGGGGTGTTTATATTTCACTTAATGGAGAATAGTTGTGGGCTCAAAACTTACTTTCTTTTATTTCGGAAACCCACTTAAGCTTAGTTCTCCTTTTTAAGAAGACCACTTAATTCAATGAAAACCCGTGTTTAAAGCATTGATATCTTAACTATAATTGAATTCTAAGTATACTAAATGTTAGGAATTAGAAATTCCAGGTATTAAAGAGTCGGTCACCTCAAGTATATGTAATCGTTAGAAAGCTCGTAGTCGTAGGTATTTTAAGTTAAGTAGTTTTAGTTAAGTAACACCGTGGAGGACGGACGGGTCTTTACCCACTGTATGCCTGATCCACAGCCCGTTGTGTGGCGTTTTATGTAAGACTATAAATACTCTCTACCTCCCAAGGTAGAGAGTTGGAGCTCGTAATAATATTTTCTTTCTCTCACTATAGTTCCCAACTCTCTTCCTTTCTCTCACTAGAACTTTCTCTCTCTAACATACTTATACGCCTACTTTGATCATGGTTTAGAGTGTTTGTGAAATCCAATATCCTACAATTGGTATCAAGAGCCATGGTTTGATCACTCATCTTTTATGCTCTTTGTTTTGGTGGATTTCATAAGGTTTTTGGTGTATTAAGGGTTTAGGAGAGTTTGATTCATTTGGACAAATTCTAGTGGTAAAGTTTGAATTTTGCTTGTACTTTTGTGTTTAGGATCATCATATGTGGTTATGTTTTGAATTGGAAGGCTTAAATCATTGTGGTTTGGTTGTTTTGGATTGATAAAGTGGTTATTTGTGAAAGAAGGACTAAGCGAGTTGAGTCTCGGACTTGTGTTTCTTCAAAGCGAGTTGCTTTCTTATTTGATGCGAGTTGGTACATGCGACTTAGCTGTTTAGCGAGTTGATATTTATGCGACTTGGGTTCTAAGCGAGTTGTTTCTTTAAGCGACTTGAGATCTAAAGCGACTTAGCTATTTAGCGAGTTGTAACGCTAGCGAGTTTCTTTAAGCGACTTAGTGTTCAAGCGAGTTTATTGTGTTGCGAGTTGATACTAAAGCGAGTTGGCTATTTAGCGACTTGATTCATTAAGCGAGTTGACTGTGTTGCGAGTTGATGCTGATGCGACTTGGCTATTAAGCGAGTTGATTACTTAAGCGAGTTGTTAATTAAGCGAGTTGTGTGGTTAGGTACTTATTCATTTAGGCTTGTTACTTCTTGGTGATACATTCTTACGGTTGTTCTTTTGGTTTAGTAAAATCCCGTGAAAGAATCAATTTCCCGGTTTAATCAAAGAATTGTAAAATCCCGTAGAGCTTGAAACATGTCTACAAACGTTCCTACTATCATCTCCACTGTTGCCGAGGATGTTCAAGCAGCTGGTTCAGATACTCGTCCACCCATGCTTGACAGAACTGACTACGACTCTTGGGCTCAACGTATCAGATTGTACTGTCTTGGAAAGGAAAATGGAGTCAACATTCTCAAATCCATTGATGAAGGACCATATCGGGCTGAGACGACTAGAGATGTACATGATATTGCTGAAGATGGAACTCTGATTTACGGAATGGACAGACCAAAGATGTATGATGAGCTTGATGATAAGGAGAAAAAGAGATTCGATGATGATATCAGGGCTTCTAACATTGTTCTTCAAGGTCTTCCAAAAGACATCTACAAGCTGATCAATCACAACACCGAAGCAAAGGCAGTATGGGATAATGTCAAGATGCTTCTCTCAGGTTCTGAATTAACTATGGAAGACAGAGAATCACAACTCTATGACGAATTTGAACACTTCAAGATGAAACCAGATGAGAGTGTCTATGAGTACTATGTGAGATTTCATAAGCTGGTGAATGATATGAGGAACATCAGAATGACTATGCCTAACATTCAGCTGAACTCAAAATTTGTGAACAACATGAATCCCGAATGGCACAAGTTTGTCACCTCTGTGAAGCTCACTAAAGGATTGAAGAATACAAACTATGAGCAACTCTATGCCTTCCTCCTTCAGAATGAGAGACATGCTATGTTTGAAAAAATGATTCTTAATCAGTTCAAAACCAATCAGGGAGAGACAAGCTCATCTAATGACTCAACTGCCTTCTACTCAAACATCGGAATCACAACCAAAGCCTCACAAGTCATACCCATGGGTAATGGTAATCACAAACTCATTCCTGATCCTATGTTCAAACAAGCTGATGCTGATGCACACGTGGGTAACATCATTAATCAACTAGCTCTTCTGATTAGTCAAAACATGAATTCTCTCCCACAAACCAACAACAACCTCAGAACAACATCTAACCCACACAATCAAGCTACTGTTAAAGATGGGAGGATCGTGGTGCAACCAGTTCAGGAAAGACAGTATGATCAGGGAAGAGGTGGAGCTGGTAGAGGGCAAACCAATGATTTAAATTCTTTAATTTAAGATCTTAATATATTTACCTGAACTGGGCTTGGGCTGAACTGGGCTGGGCTGAACTGGGCTGGGCTAAACTGGGCTTGGGCTGGTTGGGCTCAAGTTTATCCCAGCCCAAGCCCATATAATAAAAAACCGAACTGGGCTGAAGCTGGGCTGGGCTGACTGGGCTTGGGCTGGCTGGGCTGGGCTTACTGTGGGGATGAACATACATGTTGAACAAAAGTTCAAAAAAAAAGTTTCAAAAGTCTAATCTTTTTAGAAAGTTCTCAAAACTAAGGAAACGTAATTTAAGAACGAATTCGTAAAAGTGTAAAAGAACTTCAAGAACAAAAACAAATCGTCAAAATCTTTCGAAAAGAACGTTCCTTAAATTGAGAACAAAATTATGAAGAAGAGATTTTAATGAAAAAGATTACTAACATGCGTGAACCAGTAGGTAAAAGACGAATGCTCACCAGTTGAGTTTAAAACGTGCAACAAGTATTTATCGTTGTGCAAGAAATATCCGTAAATCAAGTCTTTAATGTCTTAGTAATCCCCGTGTACGTCACATAAGTAGTTTTTGTATCAGTAACAACTGACGTCTTCTACGTAGTGAACCATGTTGAAGTGAAAGTGAAACAAAGTGTATAACTAGTATACCCTGTTGTAACTATAATGGGTATAAAAGTTATAAACTAAGTTATCAAAGTCAACTAACATGAAACAGTACGTAGAAAACGTGTAGTCGTAGTAGCATATCAAAATTATGGAGACTCTACTCAAACAGAAACCTACCCGGTCGAACACCACTTCTACTCTGGAACCCTCTTTGGTAACCTCTTTACGATCGGTATTTTTAACACACACGTCATCCAGGTAGTAGGTGTAGTCTCAGCATACGTAGTGTTAGTCGCTGAACTTTCCGTAAGACTACTAACACTGGATAGAGGACTTATCCGACGAGTAGGTGTAGACGTAGTATCCAGAACCGTAACGGGAGTCGTTCTTTGTTGTTAAGGAGAAGTAGGTTTCGTCGTGGTAATAGGACTCGAACATGTTCGTCGTAGAATAGAGACTTCATTAGTCGTAAGACACCTGCAAAACCTCTACACATCAAGGAACGTTACACAGGGAGTGGTGGTGTCAATATTGTAAACTAGCCGAATCGAACTGGAACTAATGGTAAGGAAGGAGCTAAGACTAATGGTTGTATTGGAGATGGTCGAGGTGGAGAAGGGACTAGTATGACAGAAAGGACTTGACCAACGTGGTGCTAGGAGGGTA
>BPTQ01000008.1:174825470-174873891 GCA_019973895.1 Chrysanthemum seticuspe
GGCTTCAAGTCCACTAACTCTGCTGCTACGGTATTGGTACTGAAACAAAATCTTCGGAAACTGTCGTTCGTTTAACCTCTTCTGAAGTAGTATAGAAGCTATCTCTACCACATATCTAAACTTGGTGCACTTGGAGAATTTTCAAGGAATGGAAGTTCAAGAGATTGCTTCGTCCATACAAAAGACTTCCGATGAAGATCTAGTCTTAGCGTCTTAACTGGTTGTCTCTTGTTCAACACTGATGCCAATGACCAATGGGGAGAATGGTGTATCAAAGGTTCACTCTTGTAATAAATATGCTTTGTTTGTGAAATATGTCCCTCCTCATCTCAGGAACAACAAACTTGCTGTTCAAACATACTTCTCATCCCTTAAGGATTGCCTAGAATGTCTGCGTGAGATTGTTGAAGAGGATAAGTTAGAGAAACCTCATGATAATGCAATTCGACATGCATGCTTATATGCCAAACGATCTCAAGAAATCCTAGAATGCTTGATCACAATATGCCCAAAGTCCTTAGGTGAGAGAGTTAATCCTTTGATTCCATGTTCGATGCCTAATGCCAAGTATGATATTCATTCGATGCCCAATGTTTTGAATGTGAACCTTAGTGTGCCTTTAAGTAGTTCAGATTCCAGATCTGTCAATGCTAAGAAAGAGAACTCAAGTGTGCCTTCTAGGAGTACAAATCCCAGCACTTCTAGTTTTAAGAAAGTGAACCTTAGTGTGCCTGCATGTAGTTCAGATCCCAGCACATCTAAACAGGTGATGCAAAGAGTAGTAAAACCAACTAATGTTCCCATTCCCTCTACAGGAGTAATCAGTGACATTAAAGGGAGCAGGTCAAAGTCTCAAGACAATACAAGGAATGATAGGACCTCGCAAGCTAAGAATGTGCACTGGAAAAGAGTAGAAGAACAGTCTAGGAACTTTAAGTTTGAACCGAATAAAACGAATCGTGTTGATTCTAGTATTAGCCATAGGCATACTGTAATTAATTCGAATTCTGATACTATTTGCAAACCTTGTATTGATGTCTGCTTGAATTCAGTTTCTAATCATGAATGTGGTGTTAATGTTTTGCCTAATGATGTTAATTGTCCAGTTAATATTGTTAATGCTAAAATTCATGCTAAGAAGGCTAAAAGGCAAAAACGAAAGAAAGTTAGAAAACAGTGGAAACCCACAGGAAGAACATTTAGTAAGATAGGCTATTATTGGATACCTGTTGGTCATAAGACTAATCAGACAATGCCCACTAGAAAATGGATGCCTACTGGTAGAACTATTCCCTTAAGAAGTGAGCACACTGTGAACAGGGCTAGTACAAACACTAGTACTGCATCTATTCACAATGATTCCATTGCCTTATTTTCTGATATGAATGCTTCTATTTCTGATGTGGGTGTTCCAACCATTGTTACTAACCAAATGGAACCCATTCTTGCATAGGGATCCCAATTATCCAGTTATCCATTCTTGTCTGTGTTCAACTGCAGATCGTTCAAATCGTTCTGTGGTACCTGGACTCAGGCTGTTCCAAGCATATGACTGGCGACCGGTCACGGCTCATGAACTTCGTGAGCAAATTCATCAGGACAGTTAGATTCGGGAATGATCATTTCGGTGCTATTATGGGTTATGGAGACTATGTTGTTGGCAAAAGTGTTATCTCTAGGGTTTACTATGTAGAAGGTCTTGGTCACAACTTGTTCTCTGTTGGTCAATTCTGCGATTCTGATCTAGAAGTAGCCTTCAGAAAACATACCTGCTTCGTTAGAGAACTTGAAGGTAAGGAACTTTTAAGAGGTTCACGTGGTTCAAATCTATACACCATCTCTATCGAAGATATGATGAAGTCTTCTCCAATTTGCTTGCTGTCAAAGGCTTCTAAAACAAAGTCATGGTTATGGCATCGTCGTCTCAATCACCTGAACTTCGGCACCATCAATGATCTCACCAGAAAGGACTTAGTTGTAGGTTTACCTAGACTCAAGTATGAAAAGGATCATCTTTGTTCAGCATGTCAATTGGGAAAAAGCAAGAAGTATGCCCATAAACCCAAACCTACTAACTCTGTCATAGAAGTTCTTCATACAATTCATATGGATTTATGTAGACCAATGAGAGTGCAGAATATCTTTGGGAAGAAATATGTGTTAGTTGTGGTTGATGATTACTCTAGATTCACCTGGGTCAAGTTCTTAAGGACAAAGGATGAAACTCCTGATATCATCAAACTCATCAAACAGCTGCAGGTTCGACTTAACAAAACCGTCAAAATTATCCGAACAGACAATGGAACTGAGTTTGTTAACAAACAACTTAGTGAATTTTATGAAAGCATTGGAATCAACCATCAAAGAAGTGTTCCACGAACTCCTCAACAGAACGGTGTAGTTGAAAGACGAAATCGAACTCTTGTAGAAGCCGCTAGAACAATGCTGATTTACTCAAAGGTTCCAATGTTTCTCTGGGCTGAAGCTATTGCCACTGCATGCTACACACAAAATCGTTCCCTGATTCACACTGTTCATGGAAAAACTCCATATGAACTTGTCCACAACAGAAAACCTAATCTCTCTTTCCTTCGTGTGTTTGGTGCATTGTGTTATCCAACTAATGAGGGTCAAGACTTAGGCAAACTTAGAGCTAAAGCAGACATTGGAGTTTTTGTAGGGTATGCACCAAACAAAAAGGGATACCGAATCTACAACAAAAGAACCCGAAATATCATGGAAACAATTCACGTTACGTTTGATGAGCTGACCGGTCAAATGGCTCCTGGACAATCCAGTTCAGGACCCGCACGTCAAAACAGTCCCATTGGTTCATCCCTTGTTCCAAACTCTTCTCAAGAAACTCCATATGTACCTCCATCTGAAGATGATTTAAAGAAATTGTTTGATCCTATGTTTGATGAACTTTATGATCCAAGTACTAATGAGGTGTCGATTCCTACAACAGAGGCTGCTCATATTCATGTGAATGAAGTCAATCCCTCAGTCTCAATATCTTTAAGTCAAGAAGCGCCTGCTGCTGATCCTTCAGTCTCATCAACAAATCATCATTCTTCAAATGTACATCATGGAAATGTTTCTGGCATCAATGATGAAGTTAATCCCTTTGCTACTCCTGAAGATGCTCCATTTGAAAACATATTTGCTCCTGAATCTTCATCAGAACCATCTTCTTCAGGAGACATCGACTCTGCTACTTCGGTCCCTCAACAACTACCACCTGAACACCTCAGAAAATGGACTCACGATCATCCATTAGACAACATCATTGGAAATCCTTCTCGTCCGGTATCCACTCGTAAACAGCTTGCTACTGATGCCTTATGGTGCTTCTTTAACTCTGTACTCTCAAAGATCGAACCTAAAGATGTTAAAACTGCTATGAATGAAGACAGCTGGTTCAATGCCATGCAAGATGAAATTCATGAGTTTGATCGATTAGATATATGGGAATTAGTACTAGCTCCAGATTGTGCTATGATCATTGCTCTTAAGTGGATCTTCAAAGTGAAGCTTGATGAGCATGGTGATGTTTTGAAAAATAAGGCTAGGTTAGTGGCTAAAGGTTATCGTCAAGAAGAAGGTATAGACTTTGAGGTATCTTTTGCTCCAGTTGCTCGTATCGAGGCGATCAGAATCTTCTTGGCTAATGCTGCTAGCAAGAACATGGTTGTTTATCAGATGGACGTGAAAACCGCATTTCTTAATGGAGATCTGAAAGAAGTGGTTTACGTCAGCCAGCCAGAGGGTTTTGTGAATTCAGAGCATCCTACTCATGTTTATCGCTTGAAAAAAGGCCCTATATGGTTTGAAGCAAGCTCCTAGAGCATGGTATGATACGCTGTCAAAGTTTCTTCTATCTACTGGATTCAGCAAAAGAGCGGTTGATCCTACTTTGTTCACCAGAAAGTCAGGCAAACACTTAATTCACGTTCAAATTTATGTTGATGATATTATTTTTGCCTCGACCGACCCAATGGAATATGATCATTTTTCTAATGAAATGGGTTCAAAATTTCAAATGTCAATGATGGGACAAATGTCATTTTTCTTGGGATTACAAATTTCACAAAGTCCCGGAGGCATTTTCATAAATCAATCTAAATATGCAAATGAGATGTTTAAGAAATTTGGATTTGATTCTAGTGACCCTGTTGACACTCCCATGATTGAACGAACCAAGCTGGATGAGGACCACTCAGGGATCATGGTAGATCAAACGAAATATTGTAGTATGATTGGATCCCTGATGTACCTCACAGCTAGTAGACCAGACATCTTGTTCGCTGTGTGCATGTGTGCTAGATACCATGCTAAGCCTACTAAAAAGCACCTTGAAGCGGTTAAACGGGTCTTTTGGTATCTCCAAGGAACCATCAATATGGGACTTTGGTACCCGAAGGACACTGGTATGTCTCTAACGGCCTATGCAGATGCTGATCATGCAGGTTGTCAAGATACACGTCGAAGTACGTCTGGAGGTGCTCAGTTTTTGGGTGATAAGCTTGTGAGCTGGTCTTCAAAGAAGTAAATGAGTACTTCTATTTCCTCTACAGAGGCTGAATACATAGCCATGTCATCTTGTTGTGCTCAAATCTTATGGATGAGATCTCAATTATCTGACTATGGCTTTGAATTCAACAAAATCCCTCTGTACTGTGATAATAAAAGTGCTATTGCTCTCTCATGCAACAACTTTCAACACTCAAGAGCAAAGCATATCGACATTCGACATCATTTCATCAGGGAACAAGTGGAAAAAGGTGTGGTGGAACTCTATTTTGTGAGGTCTGAATACCAGTTAGCAGACATCTTCACCAAAGCTCTTCCAAGAGAACGTTTTGAGTTTATTCTTCCACGACTTGGCTTGAAAAGCCTTCAACCAGAAACACTCAAACGTCTTCAGGAGGAAGACGAGGAGTAAAAGGTTTCCTTCATCTATCTCTTGTAAATATCTATTCAAAAAATCAAATAGAAAAATATAAAACTCTCAAAATCCATAAAAATTTGAAAAATTCGAAGAATCTTCAAAAAATATTGTCATTTTGTCATGTCTTTCTCGATTCGAAAATATCTACTGTCTTTGTGCTGTCATTCAAAGAATGACACGGGACTTTAGATATTGTTCAAATTTAAAAAAAAAAAAAAAAAAAAGAGAAAAAAAAAAAAAAAAAATTTGGGAGAAAGAGAAAATAGATGGTTTATTGTCATTTCAGGCAGTAACCCGCGTTTTTTTTAAAGAAAGAACAGAGCCATTCTTTATCATGTTTTTCAAAATTCCATGCTCTGATTCTATAAACACTTATCTGCTGAAAACTAACTGCTTTGAAAAATAACTCAGTGTTTATTTTTGATAATCATCTGGACTTATTTGTCAAAATATCAATCTCTCAATCAACAACCTATGTCATTGATTGAGGGGGAGAATGATTTCAATTAAATTAAAAAGTTATTTGGCATTCAATTGTTTTCAAAAGATATACATGCATGTTTTATCAATGGAGTTTAAAGTCTTAAAATCCGATCCTTATCAGTTAAAACGCTTTCATAATCAAGTTACAATTCTCCTTAAAAGCTTTCAAAATCAATTTAAATCTATAAGAGATCACAAATCTCACATGATTTGATAATTGTGATCGGGGGAGAATGTGTGATTTAAATTGGATTTAAACTGATAATTCGGTAAATGGTTTTATAAGGATGTACATGCTTTCCATCCCACATGTGACAAACGATTTCAAATTTTCCATGCACATGTTGAGGGGGAGCATCTACCTTAAACCTATGATTTGTAATGTGATCACTTATCTCAATGTGCAGGTTCCCTCTAGTATGTGCAAAACCCTTTTCAAACCTAGAAACACATATTGAGGGGGAGCAAAATCATGAAAATCTCATCCTTCCCCAAAATGCTTTATCTACTTGATTCGATTTGGGAAGTGATGTTGATATCTTTTAGAAAATGGTAATCAAAGAAATTAATTCTTCCTCTTGCCTCCGTGTGCAAAACGATTTCAAACATTTGATGCACATGTTGAGGGGGAGCACTTGTTCTAAAAATATAAAAAACAATTCACGTACAAAATGTTTTGATAATACATCACAAGTATCTGGATTGATTTTCAAATGGTTTTCAATTGGTTCAAATGGCAGATGAACAATACCAAATAGACCGACCAAATTTACTTTATGTACGGTGATATAAGGATGATAAGGTTAGGTATTGGTTCCCATGATCCGCCAGAACCGGAGGGATCTACCCAGGGACAATCCACTAGTTAGTGTAGAAGTCCTTAGGTATGATGATAAAAGGAGAAAAGTGAGATATGGGAAGAGTGCTGACTGAGACAGAGCAAGTACTGGAATAAACCCAACAAGGTTCTTGCTATGAAGTCTCGGTAAGCACTGAAGGGGTTGAAGAATTAAAAGGAATTGAATGAGAAAAGGGTGAAAACAAATAGCCCTCCATATATTCAACCTTAGGGCAGAAACCGGGTTCAATTCATATGCTACTGATGGTAACATCGGTATTGAAGACAAGACGTCATGGACCCAGTGACGCACTGCACCTCAACTTTCCAAACCACTCAAGTTCCTCTTAAAAGGACTTGTTTCATTCTCACGGGGAACCGACATTATCTATCGACTTTCTCTTAGAGATTGTTGATATTGAAGAAGGAGACCCTCTCCCTAGTCTCCGGCACAGGAACCAAATATGCACATATTGAGTCTAGAGCCACGAGATCATCTACAAATCTCATTAGGACACTTTCAATGAAGACTCTCTGTTTCACACAATGTGGAAAGAGAGATTATATCTTGAGTCCTACGCATTATCCTTGTGGTATTGCCAGAACATCTGAGTGATGTGTATACATATTCACAATGAAGATGGAAAGCCTTCTAGAGCCAACATCAAACAAGCTCTGGTAGGTGGCATGTGAGATCTATTATATAGATCAACCATGTGACAACTGAACAGAAACAATGGGGCGATTCAATCTCTTGAATCAATCCTGGTTCAGATTAAGGATTGACGGATACCTTTGAAAAACAGGTCTTTGTACTTAAAAACTCTTTTCTTTAGCACATTGACCGTGTACTAATTTTTCAAATCAAAAGGTGTTTTTATGATTGATAATTGATTTTCAATAAAACCTTCGTTGTATTGCAAAAACAATTTCTATTGAGCAATACACGATTGTTTTTCAAATCTCTTTTCATCAATCAGTGGACTTAAATTCGCTGGTTCACTCACTCCGTGTTGTCTTCTTTGAGACGTTCCTGTTTGAGAACATCTAGAGCAGCTGCGAAACCCTGTCAAGGAAATTCTTCGGAATTATACCTGATCACAGGCAGTACATGTACTGATCAACGGGGAACCGTGGGCCGTGTACCTCAATTCAACTAAAGTGATCAAAGACACTTTTGTACGCTTTATTGCTAACTGTTGTATGCAGGTACGCCCGACGTTTGCAGCTGATCAGAATGAAGCGGTCAATCCATAGCCGCATGCTCACACAATACATTCATCTCTCAAGAAATCATGATAAGTGCATCAATGACTCTGATATTTTCACTCCATGCTTCTGCTACGCTGCTGCCAATATCATGAATCAACGAAAGCTTCCGCTACTCTGATGAGAAGATTTCATGATCCAGAATGTGAGCATGTCGGTCCGAATGTCACAACATCACATAATACCAACACCACAATGGATGTCTCAGAGATTTTTAGTAGCTGATGATCTGAAAAGCTGGCTCAAATTTATTATCACGTGGATCAGTAAAAGACCTCCACATGGAGTAACCAAACATGTAATGAGAAGAATCAATGACTACGAGCTTTCGGAGCAAAGTACTACATCAAGAATGCAAGAACAATTGTTAATGAAATATCTGTTTGTATTCAATGTAATTTTAGTATATGTTTGAGGTGTCCTCCCTTAGGGGGAGATTGTTAGGAATTAGAAATTCCAGGTATTAAAGAGTCGGTCACCTCAAGTATATGTAATCGTTAGAAAGCTCGTAGTCGTAGGTATTTTAAGTTAAGTAGTTTTAGTTAAGTAACACCGTGGAGGACGGACGGGTCTTTACCCACTGTATGCCTGATCCACAGCCCGTTGTGTGGCGTTTTATGTAAGACTATAAATACTCTCTACCTCCCAAGGTAGAGAGTTGGAGCTCATAATAATATTTTCTTTCTCTCACTATAGTTCCCAACTCTCTTCCTTTCTCTCACTAGAACTTTCTCTCTCTAACATACTTATACGCCTACTTTGATCATGGTTTAGAGTGTTTGCGAAATCCAATATCCTACACTAAACTTATTATATTATCAGTAAAGGTAAATATTTTAATTTTAAATATTTTTCAAAAAAAATATTTTTAATTTTAAATATATATAATTAACAACAACTCTATTGTTCAGCAAACAGGGAACTTTATTTTATTTTATTTATTTATTTATTTATTTATTTTTCTTTTTCTGTAAATTTATAAAATTAAAAAAGAATTCCTTGTCGTTTATCTGTAGTGGCAAATTTCGTCCCTAACAATTAACAGTTTAAAAATACTTATGAAAACGGTCCCTGTTGCTACCTTCATCTCAAAAATCATTCCTAGACTTTTGTCTTTTTCATATCTACAATAATAATCCTTGTAGTTGACCTATCGTTGCAAATTTGGTCTTTAAAGACTAAGGTGGTGTTTGTTTTTTAAAACGCTCTGAATCTGAATCTGAACAACACATCTGAATCTGAATATGAGGCGTAAATGTCTGAATCTGACCTCATCTGAACGAGACAAAAAACTCATGTTTGAACCGCACATTTGTTTGCTCGTACTAATTTTTTTTTTGGTTATTTTTGTGTCAACAAGAGGCAACAAGAGCCATTAAGACACCCCTCTCAAGTCTAGACCATTAAGATCTTACTGCCTCTGACCGCGTCTGAACGAGAAAAAAAGCAAACGGTCTGAACGGCCAAAATGTCTGACCGCGTCTAAACGGTTCAGATTCAGAGGTTGTTAAGAGGCAATTAAAAAAAAACAAACACCACCTAACCGTTTAACAAAATTCTACATAAATCGTCCTTGCTATTAACTATCATTGCAAAAGTCATCCCCAAACTTTTTTTTTCCTTTTTGGAAATGAAAATTTACATAAATTGTCCCTTTGTTCTAGCTTCCGTTAAATGATTCATCCATATAGACCAACCATGTAGATAAATTTACACAAATGGTCCCTGTATGTTACCTAACATTGCCAAAATCATTCATAATATTTTTTTCGAGAGAACGAAAATTTGCATAACTAGTCTCTGCGTTTTAGCTAGACTTAAGTACTTCATCTTAGAGACTATCCGTGTAACAAAAAGTTAACGTAAAACATTGTGCTCCGCAGCGAAACGCGGGTAAAAAATCATCGTTTACGCTACATCATATAAAAGCTACATTTAACTAAATCTTAATTTCGTAAAAATTACTTCACCAGTTGTAATTTTTGTTCGATAAACTCGAATTTTACTTTTATTTATTGCTCAACATCTATGTGCTCATCTATTATATGTTAGAGTAAACTGCAAAATATATCTTTAAATTTTTTGATTTTTGCGAGAAATGTTCTCATTTTAAAAAATTGCGAGAAATGTCTTTAACGTTTCAATTTTTTTGCGAGTTTTGCTCTTGAACCATTACATTAGTTGCAAATTCACGATTTTGGTTAACGCTCGTTACTAAATCTCGTTAGTTAGTTCTCATGTGCGTTGCACGTAAGGGTAATTTGGTCAATACACTTCCCAGGCACGATAATCGACGAAGACATTTTGTGCAAATAAACTAAGTCGTGTATAACACATTAACTCGGTCAAATCACACACACACACACACATTCTATCTTCTTTCAACCGATCAAATCACGCACCCACAAACACATAGCATCAGAACTTAGCAGGCGTGCAAAATCAAACAACACACATACTGGGTAAGATTTTTTTTTCAAACGTTATTTGTGTTAATCTTAATCGTTAATTTAGTAAAAGTGTATGGCTATCAATTTTTGTGCGCGGTGGACGATGCTGATGAGCTTTTGGATGAATTTGTAAGTTAACAACATATATATGAATTTTAGTGTTATTTTAGTAAAAAACTAGTTTTTAAGAAATTCTAATTAATTTTGACATATAGCACATAAGGATTAAATTTTAGGAGGTTCCTATCATGGCAATCGTTCTATTTACATAGTTAACTGTATTGGCGTTAGATGGAAAGTCAGTGTTAAGAGAGTGTCAGAGTTAGTCTGTGCGGTTGAAGGACCTAGGTGGAATGATTTTGTTATGCACAACCTCACGCAATGTGGTGTTAGTTATATAGATTTGGTAGAAGAGGGTGTGGACGTCTTTTATGTAACTTTCTACAGCGAGAATGGGGAGAAATTTCACAATTACGAACCAGAAAGCGCTCAGTTTTGGCGATGTTTAGTGCCAGTTACATGAACATCTCTTTATATACAGCCATTTCCAGAAGGTTTTCTAATATATCTCAATGGTGCAACCCCCACAGAGTCGGTCATGGTTACTAGAAACACCATTGAGTACGAAGTAATGGTGGAAAGTTCAAAAGATTGGTATGGTCGATATGTACACTCATTCCTGTATGGGTTTGGTTGGGTGAAACTGGTTTTAGATTTAAAAATGGAAGTTGGTCAATGGTTGGTGTTTACTCAGGTTGTTCCGAGTAGGGTGTATAATATCAAGTTGTTTGAACTTGATGGAGGGGCCATCACATAGTGGAAACATACTCCACTAACATAGCCATATATGCGCTTTGTTACGAAGGATATGAATATGGTATGTTTTTATTTATTAACTTTAATGACATCGAGTATATGATATCAGTGTAATATTTTGGATGTGTAACTGGACGTTTCACACTGTCCATGATCAAGAATAAAGGGTGTTTTATAGAAAGATGACTGCAAGTTTCTGGAAAGATGGACGACTTGTAAGTGTATTATAAGTTTGCTAATTTGTTAATTGTATTGTATAATGTTGTTGTGGATGTTGGTTTATTGATAACCGGAGAGAAAATTATGGAGGGAAAAACTGTTGTATTTCACATGAACTGAGAATGTTTACAAATGAGAGTTTATATACAAACTGAAAGTCAAAGTCAAAGTAATGCTAAGCTACAATTACAGTGAGATTACAAACAAAAAAACTATCAAACTATCAAGAATAGAATATGTCACATCCCTTTACAATCTCTCTGAACCTTTAGATGAAGTTGTAGCTTGTGAGGTTGTTGTACCTTTGACACGAACTTGATATGGTTGACTTTATGCTCTGCTTCCTCTGTTCCATCTCTTCTTTTGTCATTAGCTTGAGCTTGAGCTGGAGCTATAGCTACTATACTTCTTTAATGGCTGATGTGGTCCTCTATTTTGTTATGTATTTTTGGCCTGTTTAGGAAGCAGTAGTGATAGAGTTGCTTTATCAGATATATAGCTGTCATTTGTCTGAGATATTTTGTCTGATAGGATGATTGCTAATGCTAACTTTTGTACATTTTTAAATAGTATATACCATCAAAAATTGTGAAGAAGTACAACTTGTATGGGTTCTCTCTCACTGTTGTTAAGCACTAAAGGGTAGAGAAAGTGTCGAAGTACGTAAGAGAACAGAGATAGTGGGTCCATCAAAGGTGAAGAGGAGTGTGGCAATTGTTTCATCACCTAGTTTCAGAGAGTTGAAGGAGGAAGCAGGGTTTGCTCCAGGTAAGATGGTCCGGTTCTTTCTCACAAATGAAACAAACATGACATAAGGAGTATTAAGTTTTGATGTGTGCTGATGGGTGTTGAGGATGGGTTAATGTAGTCTTCTATTTTTGTATTCTGGAATGGTAGTTGGTGGAGGGGGCAGTTGTCTTTGATCGGATATGTGTTAGGATATAGTATGTCCAGTTAGTCGTTTAAAATTGTTTGTAAGTTGGATGAATGATCTTGTATGAATCAACTTTTGTATTCTCTGATTTGGATAGACCATATGGGTTTGTCCATAGTAGTCTATATGTATGGTGGTCACGGAAAACTTGGATGAATGTTTTGTAAGTTGTTGATTTGAATAAAATATATGTAAGTTGCTATGAATGTTTATGAATTATTTTTGTAAATGTTGTCTATTTGAATGTGTGGTTGATGCAATCTATCAGCATAACTTTAGGTATTCAACAGGATGTTTGGATGAATTTGTGTTCTGTCAACTCTTGTCTATGTGGGTGCTGAAATGTAGCAGATTGTATTGATGTATTCAAATTGTATTGATCTATTAAAAATTGACATTGTTTGACTTTTTTAAGTCAAACATTTGTCCAATGCAGGTTCTATTGATTAGTGCAGGCTGTTTTCTTTCCATTTGTCAAACATTTGAAAGTGAAACTTATTGAGAGTTAGAGAGAATGAGAGTTAAGCCATATTAAAGGAAAGGTTGTTAGATTCTAATTAACTGGAAATACGGATAAGCTCTATTCATAGAGCTAAAAGTCAAACAGTAAAAGTCAACTACACTACATCTTGCACATTTCTATTCTACATTACATCATGACTTCTACACCACATATCATGATTACTGCATTACAATTAAACTGGACACATTCATATGGATCCACATCTATAACATAACATTACAAACAACATAAAAGCAACAACCAGAACCATTACAACAACACATTTCCTATAAAACACTAAACTAGATTTGCTTTCTTTCAATTCCATTTGCAGAAGTAACACTTGGTTTTGAAAAGTTGACTTCTGAAAGTCAAAATTCCTTTGCAAGTCTCTTATTTTTTCATTCAAACTGCATTTGTCTCTTTTAAATTCTTTATCCTTTTGAATCAACTTGTACACTTCTTGTTTGTAGTAGTCACTTGGTAATTCAGGATCAAGCCAGTAAAAAGGTGTCACATTTTGAGCCCTACATGTTTAGACATATTAGCAGATACCCGAATTATAAATAAAGTAAAAATCACTTACATTATAAAAATTTATGCATCCTAGAAAACATCTTAAAGGATGATAAATGGTTCGTGATGTTTGTTAAATAACGGGTTCTTCATGTTCGCAATGGGTAGGTGGTGGAGGACGACGACTTCGAACAGAAGATGATGAAACCATTTCGATTGAATGAGTTATTTTAAGGTTTAGGTAAGGTTTGGATGACTGTTTGAATTGGGGAAGAAGATAAAAGAGGACTTTTTCTATTTGTTGGAATCACTCCTAACTTGTATTTCAAGTGTTAGTAATTAGTATGTAATAGGTTGCTTAAACTAGGCTTTTATGTTTGTATTAATGGCAAGGCTTATGTAGAAAGCCCATAAGCCTTGACCCAAGCCCAATAAGTAAGGAAGGGACTAGACATGTTACCCTAGCTTCCTTCCCCAATAAATACTTGTGTAAACCTTCATTTGAAGGTTGGTTGTTCATTTCGCATATATTCCTACGCCTAAAGTTCTCATATTCACACGTGTGTATTGTGTGTGTGGTCAACCAATCTTTCTTTCATCTTATTTCTTACATATTGATTCTTGTGTTAACTTATGGTGACCTAACAGTGGTATCAATCGCCATCTAGTTGGGTGAAACATTTTTGTTTTTGAAGTCATACACTATACGCGTGGGTTTTAAGGTTCTAAACTTTCGTACGCTTAAAAGCTTTGGTTTTTACACTTGTAAACTCAAGATTCTTGTGGTTTAAGTTTTATTTAGTGTTAAAGTTTAAGTTTTTTGCATCAAGTTTCAAACTTTACGCGTGTAGATTAGTTTTAAGCTTGGTTTTTGATTCGTGTGTACTTTTATACGCGTAAGGTGAAAAGAGGTTTTGAATCATCAAGTTTTAAACTTTATTGTTATTTTGGTGATTTTGAAGCTGTTTCATCATTAAAATCAGGTTACAAAACACTTTTGGACATAAAAAATCAGTTTTGGTAACTTTTGGTACTTCCTACGCCTAGTAAAACCCTAGATTTATGCATAAGGACTACTCCTAAGTCTGTCTACGCCTATCAGTTTCTACGCCTAAGGAATTTTGCATTTGATCTTTGAAGCTGTTGGTTTACTTAGTGTTTTCTTGCTTGGATAAGCCTGAAAACACTTCGACTTTGGATATCTTTTACACTTGGAAAAGTGTAAAGGATTTTTTGGGTAAAACCTTAGTTTTACGCCTAAGCATAAAAGCTTACGAGTAACCATTTTAAGCCTAAGTATTTCCTACGCATAAGCTCATCTTACGCCTAAGGAAATCTTACGCATAAGGTTTTTACTACTAAGCCTTTGGTTTACGCCTAAGCCTAAGTTTTATCTAAAGTCTACGTGTAAGCAGTTCATACGCGTAAGCTTGTGTCTACGTGTAAAAGGGATTTACGCGTAAGGGTTCAATCTACACCTAAGCTGGTTTTCTACGCTTAAGTATACTTCATCAAACTCAAGTTTCATTCGACTACAAAGATCCGTCATCAACACAAGTTTCAAGATGTCTCAACCACCATACTCTCACTACTTTCCTCATGAGTATCCTCAACAACAACAACAACAACAACAATATCAACAATATCCTCCACAATCTCAACAACAATTGCAACAATTTCAACAACAATTTCAACCGCCATCTCAAATGTACTTTCCTCAAGGAGCAAACCCTCTTCCACCACAGATGCCTCAACCTAACCCTCGTCAACAAGTTTAACATTGTTGTTAATACAAATAAGCCGTAAAAACGTTTATTTATATTTTACGATCTTCTAATGTTTTGTCGATAACAAACGTAAAATCATTTTAACGAAACAAATAGAATACGTAAATAGTTTGAGTTAATAGTTTCCTAACACACTTACGTTTTCACATAAAACACTAAAACAAGTATAAGTGATTTTATGATTTAGATACATGTGTACAACAACTAGTGTTTACATATTGGATTAGCATATACTTAAACTAAGTATACCAAAATGGGTAAAAACAAGTATATACTAAAATGGGTAAAAACAAGTATATACTAAATGGGTAAAACTAGCAAATGGTATTGACCCATAACCCATGGTTTTATATATACCACTTAACCAAGTTCATTGTATCTAGAAAGAAAACCATGGATCAACCCATAACCAAAAATACCCATGGGCAAAGAGGAGCGTTCCACGGATCCCTGGCTTTGTGCTAGCCGGATCCCTTGTGGTAAGGATCCGTGGGATCCGGGGAACAGTAGAGAATTTTCTCTATAAATAGAGAGCCGTTTCTTCCTTTCTAATCATGACTTCACATACATACTTCCCCAAGTATTATAACCCTCTAACCTCATATCCAAGTGATCTATGTAGTTTGTCTTTTGTTTTTTTGTGATCTTTTAGGTTCCTCTTAAAGGCAAGATCACCACTTCTTGAAGACGTGCAAGCTCAAGTCCATGAGTTGCCATGCTTCGTCATCATCAAGACAACTAAGGTTCTCTTGTTGATAGTTCTTACTTTCTCCATAGATGTTGGGTTGAAGGCATTAGTGAAGCATGCCGAAAGTGTCAAGATGAAAGCATTAGTGAAAGGTGCTTATCGTCTGTGTCAAAGCATTAGTGAAGAATGCTAAAGGTGTCAAGACGAAGGCATTAGTGAAGGGTGTCAAGCGTTGTGTCAAAGGCATTAGTAAAGGATGCCGAAGAATCAAATCAAGTAGAATTTGGGAAGAATGCCTAGGTCGTATAATCGATGAGGTGCATCGTTATACATATAAATATTTGTTTATTTCCAAGGATGGTGATATCCTTGATGGTGTTGTAACAAGGAGTGGATCTCCTTGATATTAGGTGTTGTGTTGTGAAGGGTAGTAGTTCCTCCATAGTAATGGAACTAGGTGCTTAGCCTAGTACCTAATAAAGGGTAGGCGACGCTGTGATAGGATTAGTTCTCCTTGGTGTGAAAGAACTCGGTGGTTAGCCTAGCACCATATAAAGGGTAGGCGACGTTGTGTTAGGTGTGGTTCGCCTTGGTGTGAAAGAACTCAGTATTTAGCTTTGTACCGGAAAAAGGTTAAGCGACGTTGTGAAGGCTTCTCCGCCATAAGGAGTTGGTGTAGTGCTTACGAACTCTCGAGTAGGTGACTCGGGTAGTGGAGTAGGGCAAGGAAGGTGTCCTTGTAGCCGAACCACTATAAATAACTTGTGTCGTGGTGATGTGCTTCTTACTCTTTATCTTTCATTACACGTTTATATATCTATCTATCAACGTACAACATAAACAACCAAATATATTGACATAAGTTGATCTAAATATTTAAAAGGAAGTTTTAAATTGGTAAAACTATTCAACCCCCCCTTCTAGTTTTCCACAATTGGCATCAGAGCTTCGTTACCAAGTTTCTTAGAGTATGTTGTACTTTAAAAACTTGATACGATCCATGTATGTTTGAAAACTACAAAGAAGGATTATTTTTGTCATATTTTAAAAATCGTTATATTGTTTATTGTTGGACAATGATAGAATGCTCTAACATTTTTTTTTCTTAAACATTATCCGTACTTGGATTTGGAGTTACCAAGAAGATCATAAAGAATTTATCTAAATATTTCTTTTCGCAAAAAGAATGTTTAGTATTCTTACAATATAAATTTGGAGATTCCAAGAAGATCACAAAACATCTAAATACTTCTTTTCTTAAAAAGAATATTTAGCAAATGTATGATCTTTAATTACTTACCTTTATTGTTATTATTAAAATCTTAGTTGCATGATTTATTAGTAATTATTCTAGTAGTTATTCATATTATAGTCATCATCTAAATAGTATTCTTCGACTTATTTGTATAGACTACATTACCAACTCGTAATAATAATATCTTGGTTATTCGATAACCTCAATCATTATTCATCACAAAGGATTTATTGACACTTCACCCATGTCAATAAATATCCATGTGAAACTTCTTATATTATGATAAAATGGGATTTTATTATAATGTTTGAAAAGCTTCTCAAGAATTAAAACTAATTCTTAAAAAGGGAACCTCATCCAATAGGAATAGTATTAAATCGTCAAAACCTCAAACCACAAGTTTTAGAACCTTAACATCGAAACACTAGGCGTTTTTAGAACTCCCAAACCAAAGTTATCAAGGAATGTTTGAGCTGACTTTTGCTGTCATGCCGGATCCCTAAGTTTATTCTAGCCGGATCCCATATGAGAGGGATCTGCGGGATCCGTGCAACAGAAGACAATATATGCTCAAGAATGATCACTGTGGATGTTCCACAATCATACTCACCTCAAAGACTCACGAACAAAAACCCAGGTACTGTTCATAGGAGCAATTTGATCATTCCTCTCAAGTTTAACAATCACTTGTGTAAGTACAATCTTCACTACATTGTTAAGTTAATTCCTTGATTTCTAAGATTACAATTTCTTCATCTTTAAGAGTTGGGTTCAAATGGGTTTGTCATAATTTGTCACCACATTTTTTTCTAAGATAATCTAAATCAAAGAATTAACATTGTTAATACAAATTAAACACATTTCTTGAACTCAACAAAGATGATGAGAGCAAAATTGTGATCAAACCCTCTAGGTTACTATTCACCATTAACACCACATTGTGGTTGTATTGTTTAGGAACATCATGCCAAGCAACAAGCAACAAGATTACCAAGACACCGCCCACTACATACCCATGTACCATAGGAAAAATGGATTAAGTCCGGACAATAGGAAAGCCTTTAAGTTGCTTGAAAGGAGACTCTTTCATGAAGGTAGAGTCATTGATCCATCATTTCTTGCAAATACCGACATGAGGGAAGTATTTGGAACTATTGGGTTTGATTGTTTATTGGATATAAACGAGCAAATTTGCTCGGTCTTTGTGCTTGAGTTCTACAAGACTATGGGTATAATTAGAAATGATGATGGGTCCATCTCAACTGAATTCACCATAAATGGACATGAGTACACTCTTTCACTTGAGGAGTTTGGAAGAATTCTAGGTGTTACATATGATGGTGTTTGCATGTATTCTAATGAGTGGTCGTTGGAGGAGATACAATCTATGGGTGATCATCACGACATTTATCACGCAACAATTCCGGAAGCAACCACGGTAAGGGAAACCGTGTTTATGCCAAGAGCATCCCCATCAAGGGTTACTAGGAAGTCGAAAGTGATCTATAGGGATCCTTTCCAAATGGAGCTCTCGGAGATGTATGCGTTGTATAGAAAATGGGAAGATGTGATAAGGGAGAATGTGGTGTGTTTGGTAGGAAACAAGGATCACCCCAATGCATGTCTAAGCTTCATGATCTATTGTCTAGTGACCGAGACTCGCTTCAACATTGCCTACTACATGGTCAAGAGAATGGCAAGTGTAAGAAGCATGGACAAGATGGTGCTCCCGTATGCAATGCTCCTAACCCGTCTTGCTAAATTCATCTTTGCATTAGATCCTTCTCCACAAACCTATGACCATAGCTTTTGCAACAAGGTTATGGTACCATTGACCGAGGGAAGAACCACGAGGTTTATGGTAGATGGCAAGAGGCCTCACCCACCCATGGATTCCTCGGAAGAAAGGGAGAGACCAAGAGAAGGTGAAGGAAGTAGCAACCCAATCGGAAATACCGAACTCGATCCTTTGGAGTATATCAACCAATTGTCGGATGTTCCTGGTGCATCACCCGAATGGCAACAAACCAAAGGAATCTTCAAGTGCTTTGCCAACTTCTTAAAGAAAAAGAGGTAGAGTGGAGGATGGGTGAAGATGAGAAGGAGAAGAGAGGTAAGGTCTTAGGACCCAAATGTATGTTGAACAATTTCAAACAATGGCTTGTAACACTTTAACTACGCTCGTAGTATGTAGGTATCGCCATATCTTGGCACTAAACAATCCTAACTTAGGTATTTGGAAAATGAGATTTTACGACCCCTTGAGTGGTCGTCGTCACTCATTCTAGGAACTTTAGCTCTTCCTAACTTGATATACATTATATTAGTTGTGTTCTTGCATCTAGTCCCTATAGAAACAACTAGGAAAAGCATTTACTATAAAGTGCAAAGTGGCACAATTCCTGAAAGCTCTCTGATCTGCAGTTGGCGGATCCCAGCTTTTGGACTAGCCAGATCCCTCCCATAAGGGAACCGCGGGATCCGTGGCATCTGATATGCAATACATATTTAGCTACATCAAAATAGTCTACTAGATCACCTCAAACAAGTCAAACATAATGTTAATACAAATAAGCCGTAAAAACGTTTATTTATATTTTATGATCTTCTAATGTTTTGTCGATAACAAAAGTAAGATCATTTTAAGGAAACAAATAAAATACATAAATGGTTTGAACTAATAGTTTTCTAACACACTTACGCTTTCAAATAAAACACTAAAACAAGTATAAGTGATTTTATGATTTAGATACATATGTACAACAACTAGTGTTTACATATTGGGTTAAACATATACTTAAACTAAGTATACTAAAATGGGTAAAAACTAAGTATATGCTAAATTGGGTAAATACAAGTATATACTAAAAGGGTAAATACTAGCAAATGGTTTTGACCCATAACCCATGGTTTTATATATACCACTTAACCAAGTTCATTGTATCCTTAAGATACATTGTATCTAGAAAGAAAACCATGGATCAACCCATAACCCATGACCCATGACCCATAACCAAAAATACCCATGGGCAAAGAGGAGCGGACCACGGATCCCTAGCTTTGTGCTAGCCGGATCCCTTGTGGTAGGGATCCGTGGGATCCGGGGAAACAGTAGGATTTTTCCTCTATAAATAGTGAGCCATTTCTTCATTATTTCTAACCCCTCTCTAACATACTTTCTCCCCTAAGTTAAATCTCACTAACCTTAGATCCAAGAGATCTATGTTTGTAGTTTTGTCTTTGTGTGATCTTTTAGGTTCCTCTTAAAGGCAAGATCACCACCTTTGAAGTCAAGCAAGCTCAAGTCCATGAGTTTCCATGCTTCCTCATCATCAAGGCTATTGAAGTCCTCTTGTTGATGATCCCTTTCTTTCTTCAAAGAAGTGTAGTGTTGAAGACATTAGTGAAAGATGTCTTAAGTGTCAAGACGAAGATATTAGTGAAGGGTATCTATCGTCTATAGGATAAGCACTTGTGGTAGGTGCTTAGAAGTCAAGAGAAGAAGCATTAGTGAAAGGTGCTTAGAAGTGAAGACACAAGACATTAGTGAAAGGTGTCTTGTAGATCTAATCAAAGGCATTAGTGAAAGGTGCCTTAGATGTACATTCGATATGGTGTATTTCGATGTACTAGATAGACTAGCATTAGATCCAAGGATATTGATGTCCTTGATGATGTTGTAAAGGAGTAGATCTCCTTTGGGATTAGTCGTTGGTGTAGTGTGGTAGTAGTTCCTCCATTGTAATGGAACTAGGTGCTTAGCCTAGTACCTAATAAAGGGTAGGCGACGTTGTGAAGGTGTAGTTCACCTAAGGTGTGAAAGAACTCGGTGGTTAGCCTAGCACCGTATAAAGGGTAGGCGACGTTGTGTTAGGTGTGGTTTGCCTTGGTGTGAAAGAACTCGGTATTTAGCTTTGTACCGGAAAAAGGTTAAGCGACGTTGTGAAGGCTTCTCCGCCATAAGGAGATTGGTGTAGTGTTTACAAACTCTTGAGTAGGTGACTCGGGGAGTGGAGTAGGGCAAGGAAGATGTCCTTGTATCCGAACCACTATAAATACTCGCGTTGTGGTTTTGTGCTTCTTACTCTTATCTTTTCATTACATATCTTTATATGCTTGTTTATCAACATCCAACACACACAACCAAATAGATTGACATAAGTCGATCTAAATAGTTTAAAAGGAAATTTTAATTGGTAAAACTATTCAACCCCCCCTTCTAGTTTCCACAATTGGCATCAGAGCTTCGTTACCAAGTTTCTTGAAGTATATTGTACTTTAAAAACTTGATACGATCCATAGTTAATTGAAAACTACAAAGAAGGTTTTTCATAAAAACAAACACCATGTTTTTCAAAAACTATATGTTTGGATGTTGAGTTGATAACAACATTTTTTTTATTTATCTTTTCATTTAATTGCACTAATCTTCTTTGTGATGTTGATTAGTCAAAGCTCATACCCACCAAGCTTTAGGAGACGCTTGGTAACAAGAATACCTTCCTTAAGAAGGTATCTTAAACGCAAAGGAGCGGGAATCGTCTAAGTGACATTTGTCATTTGTAAAGACATTCCTAAGTGCACTCGAGGTATGACTTTCCACTTATATCTGAATGATATTAGTTTAGTAAATAAGTGTTATGTGTTAGGTATCTATTTGAGTAGATTTTTGTGTTTACACATGATCTACATGAAGCTTCGTTAGGAAGCCTTTTTCTCTCATACGTGTTATATTTCTCGTCTATAGTCATAGTATATATAGCTTATGTTTTATTTCTTTTAATCCTATAATAAAACAAAAACACGAATTTCAAAAATTCTTCCTTCCCTATTAATAATCCCACTCGACGCCCACTTTATTCAATCCTCACTTTTTCAAATTTTCCAATTTCAAAAATTCCCTCTCATTTAAAAAACTTCATCTTCCTCCTCATTCCATCTCATCCGAAACCAAGAAGATCCATCATCAACATGGTTTACATCGCACTCATGCTCATCGCCCTAACACTCATCGCACTTGTGTTCCCTATGATGAAGTTCACATACGGAGACATTTACTTTGTGTTGTTAATCTATATTGGGGTCATATACCCAATCCTTTGTATCATCCTTAGTATTGAAATGCAATATTATTAATCTAGTTTATCTAGGTTACTATTATGTGTTTATCATTCCTTTTGATTTATATGTTTTATATTTTTGTGATACATTAGAGGTCATGTATGCATGCTAAAAGAAAATGTAGGATAAAACATATCTCGTGGTATAAAAACTGTAAAACCTTTTATCAAATCTGTTTCTGTTACTACTGATCCACAGATCCCGGAAGATATACTATCCGGATCCCTTTTGTAAAGGAACCGTGGGATCCGTATTACTGGAAAACACTTTTCATGCAAGATTAAAAACCACTATCTTTCTAAAAGTAATAATCCACTAGAATTTCAAAACCATGAGTTAGCTAAATGCTAAAAACCATTGTTAATAAAAATATAGTAAAAACGTTAGATTATTATAGGTTGACCATAAACATCACCTCTTATTAACCCATCACTTCTATAGGTTCAACTATGACGCATGAATACGAGTTTGATTTTTCACTCACTAGCCTCTACACCCCGAACATCTCCCTTGAGCCCAACACACCTGGCAATCATGTCCGTAGGTTCAATAATCTCGAAAACCGTCACTTCCATGAAGGACGTATTGTAGACACCTCTCTACAATTCGAAGAAGGTATCAATACCTCCTTCCGAGCCATAGGACTAGAATGTCTTCTTGAAATCAACGAGAAGATATGTCCAAGGTTCATAATGGAATTCTTCCGTCAAGTCGAACTCGTTCGTAACGAGGATCGCTCTCTATCTCTTTGGTTTTACATCAAAAACCAAAAGTTCACTCTAACCCTTGGGCATTTTGCTCACATTCTCCGGATTCCAAATCATGGACAAAGTGCCTTCACCGAAGATTGGTCTCTTGATTCTCTCTTCAACTTTTGTGAAGAAAATAGTCCATATTGTTCACACATACCCTCTCTGGAAGATTTAAATCGCATAATATGCAAACCTCGACCATATTACTCCAATCCAAACATTATACATACACGGGATATCCGAGAAGAGTACAAGCCTCTTGCTCTCATTCTACGTGAAAATGTTTGGAGTCTTAGGGGAAATCGAGATATTCTTCCCGCTTGTTGTGCTCACATGTTGTACTATTTGCTAACACAACAACCATACAATCTCGCCTACTTCTTCGCAAGGCGAATTGCAAATCTTCAAGGCTCCAAGAATAAACTCATCCCTTATGGAATGTTCTTGACACGCCTCTATCACAATGTTATGCACTTCCATCCTCAATTTCAAAGTCCGTTGTGAGATGATGGAACCGCTAAACATATCTCTCATGAAGACCTTCTTCATTCTTGATTCCACCAAAACCCATCAATCACATAATGATCCTCCTAGCGAAGACACTCAAGGAACCTAGAATAGTCAAATAGGATCAATTCTACTCTACTCATTGTTTATCAATGTAATCCTATTTCTTTCATGAAATAAAACATCTTACATTTGATATCCTAGTTTTAGAACTCCTTTAAACAAAACTTAGAATATAATGCATTGTCAAGATCATTGCATACCTTTAGTAAAGGTTCTGTCTAGCAGATAGACGGATCCCAAATGTTGTACTAAACGAATCCCTACATCTAGGGAACCGTGGGATCCGGCAAAACAGAAAATGCAATTGCAAGCATTGTATGTCAAACACATCCTTAGAACACCTCACACTAAGCTAAACATAGTGTCTTAAGGTAGATTAAGACTTTATCAAGATAGGTTGATCTTTCCTACTCATTCCAACTCACATAGAACACACTCTAAGATATTTATAGATCTATCACTTGTTTTAATCCATCACTCTTCCGCTCTCAAAACTCACACTTCATATTTTTACCCTTCACATCTAGGTTAAAAAAATCTTTTATAACAAAATTGATCATAAATCAATCTCACCTCAAAATTGATCAAAGTTGATCAAATCCTAGTTTTCCCATCTCAAAACCATTAGGATATTTTCCAAAACACAATCCTAAGTCACAACCTCATCTCTAGGATCATTTAGCTTCAATTGACATTCTCTTCTTTAGTGTCATCCTTGCTCATTCATTGGTACTCATGAAAGTTTCAAATCCTTCCACAAAAGACAATCATTAGCTACATCACTCACCACCTTCAAGTACTTAAGCACCCCTTCATTTAAGACACTTAGGAAGACTGAAACACTCAAGATGTTATAGGTTTTAGATTTTAGAAACATCATTTCCACTCTTTCATAGCTACTGATAGCCGGATCCCTAGGATTAGCCTAGACGGATCCCTCTGAGAAAGGAACCGTGGGATCCGGATGACAATATAGGTCAAATATTGCTAAAACAATCATTTCAACTTATCTTCCTAACTCAAACACTCCATCTCATCTTAAATGAGTTCCTAGATCAGTCCAACCTCTGAAGTTGACTCTTGTGCATGTCAATCATCACACTCCAATGAATCCTAGTGGCTTAAAGCTTAAATGCACTTGCCAAATCTCTTAGTTTATAAACCACCTTGTTAGGACCTCCATAGTCATCACTCTCACTCTAACTTTCAGCTCTTGAAATCATTTCATCATGAGAAAAACCCCAAGTAGTAACTTATCCAACAAAGAACCACCCATGAAAAAGGCTCGTGTTATACATGAAATCTCCTCAACCGAATCATCTCCTGTCAAACCAACAAATGAGAGAATCCTTCATCATCCAATCAAACCAATTCCTAAAAGGATAGTACCCACAAAACTACCTATGCCTAACACCACCATACCTCCTAGGCCAAACAATATCATCTCCACTAAACCATCACCATTGGTTCCTAGAAATATTTTATTTACTTCACCACTATCATCACCACACCTCTACAATTTAGAGGACTTGCCTCCTAGGCCGTCTCATCCGCTTTCGCCGACAACATTCTCCTCATTAGGAGGAATAATAGTTCAAAATCAAGGTGTTGAGTCAACACTTGCTCCGGCTTCCTTTTCGCCGTCTCCATCATATAATCCTATATGGATTATGAGAAATCATCAAAGTCAACCACCCTACCATATGGAAGTTGACACTTCCTTAGCACCACCATCATTCTTGGTCGAGGCATTCTCAAATGCACCTCCACCAATCCCTCCATCGTTTGAAGCCCCGCAAGCCGCTTCACTTGATCCTTCGCATCAAGCCATTTTATTTCCTCCACCACCACTACCTAGCCATGACAAAGATTGCTATCATTGTCAACATGTTGAAATTTTGATACATGAAGTATGAGAAGACCAACGTTTCATGTTCTATCATCTCCTCGAACGTTTCGACGAGATCAAACCTAAACAAAACTTGAGCTAGAAGATTTTAGTGGTGTCCTAGCATCAAGCGTTAGATAGTCTAGAAATTCCTAGTCATGTATTGTCTATTTTCTTATTTTTAGAGTCATGTATATCATAACTCTTGTTTCATTAAATGGAATTACATGCTACTTGCTATTTTTTTCTGAGAATATGTATTCATATCTCATTTATGTGATAACATTACTTGTTATATCACCTTTGCTGATTTTAGTCATCAGCCAGACGGATCTCTCAGTATTGCCTAGACGGATCCCTACTAGGAGGGAACCGTGGGATCCGTGAAGTCAGAAAGTTTTCTTTTTACTTAAATCACATTTGCAGGAAATTGTGAATTATACTTGTTTTCTAACCCTTGTTTTACAGTTATTCAATTAACACATAAAGAATTTAACATCCTAAAGCTAGGGGAGCTTGGTGTCAAAACGATACGTTGCAAAATTACTTGCAACCTTTGATTTAAATTTCATTACTTCCCGTTGCAAATATTGCAATAATCTAGGGGGAGCACACCCGTCACATTGACGTAATCTTTTGCATAAGTTAGTTGCAAATGAACTAGATTAGAATTAGTTTCTTGACGCCCTTACTTGGGATGGACTCGTCAAGGGGGAGTAACGAAGAGATCCTTTCCCGTTATTTGCTCTCTATTTTTTTTCTTTCCTTTCACATGTTTCTTCTTAAAAACGATTTGTTGCTTTCTTTCAAACACTTTTTGTTTTGACAAAAAGGGGGAGAAGAAAGAAAAACTACAAATTCAAACTTTTACGAATTTTAGCTTTTCCTTAAAATAATCTTATGTTTTGTCATCAACAAAAAGGGGGAGATTGTTAATACAAATAAGCCGTAAAAACGTTTATTTATATTTTACGATCTTCTAATGTTTTGTCGATAACAAAAGTAAGATCATTTTAAGGAAACAAATAAAATACGTAAATGGTTTGAACTAATAGTTTTCTAACACACTTACGCTTTAACATAAAACACTAAAACAAGTATAAGTGATTTTATGATTTAGATACATATGTACAACAACTAGTGTTTACATATTGGGTTAAACATATACTTAAACTAAGTATACTAAAATGGGTAAAAACTAAGTATATGCTAAATTGGGTAAATACAAGTATACACTAAATGGGTAAATACTAGCAAATGGTTTTGACCCATAACCTATGGTTTTATATATACCACTTAACCAACTTCATTGTATCCTTAAGATACATTGTATCTAGAAAGAAAACCATGGATCAACCCATAACCCATGACCCATGACCCATAACCAAAAATACCCATGGGCAAAGTGGAGCGGACCACGGATCCCTAGCTTTGTGCTAGCCGGATCCTTTGTGGTAGGGATCCGTGGGATCCGGGGAAACATTAGGATTTTTCCTCTATAAATAGTGAGCCATTTCTTCATTATTTCTAACCCCTCTCTAACATACTTTCTCCCCTAAGTTAAATCTCACTAACCTTAGATCCAAGAGATCTATGTTTGTAGTTTTGTCTTTGTGTGATCTTTTAGGTTCCTCTTAAAGGCAAGATCACCTCCTTTGAAGTCGAGCAAGCTCAAGTCCATGAGTTGCCATGCTTCCTCATCATCAAGGCTATTGAAGTCCTCTTGTTGATGATCCCTTTCTTTCTTCAAAGAAGTGTAGTGTTGAAGACATTAGTGAAAGATGTCTCAAGTGTCAAGACGAAGATATTAGTGAAGGGTATCTATCATCTATAGGATAAGCACTTGTGGTAGGTTCTTAGAAGTCAAGACAAGAAGCATTAGTGAAAGGTGCTTAGAAGTGAAGACACAAGACATTAGTGAAAGGTGTCTTGTAGATCTAATCAAAGGCATTAGTGAAAGGTGCCTTAGATGTACATTCGATATGGTGTGTTTCGATGTACTAGATAGACTAGCATTAGATCCAAGGATATTGATGTCCTTGATGATGTTGTAAAGGAGTAGATCTCCTTTGGGATTAGTCGTTGGTGTAGTGTGGTAGTAGTTCCTCCATTGTAATGGAACTAGGTGCTTAGCCTAGTACCTAATAAAGGGTAGGCGACGTTGTGAAGGTGTAGTTCACCTAAGGTGTGAAAGAACTCGGTGGTTAGCCTAGCACCGTATAAAGGGTAGGCGACGTTGTGTTAGGTGTGGTTCGCCTTGGTGTGAAAGAACTCGGTATTTAGCTTTGTACCGGAAAAAGGTTAAGCGACATTGTGAAGGCTTCTCCGCCATAAGGAGATTGGTGTAGTGTTTACAAACTCTCGAGTAGGTGACTCGGGGAGTGGAGTAGGGCAAGGAAGGTGTCCTTGTAGCCGAACCACTATAAATACTCGCGTTGTGGTTTTGTGCTTCTTACTCTTATCTTTTCATTACATATCTTTATATGCTTGTTTACCAACATCCAACACACACAACCAAATAGATTGACATAAGTCAATCTAAATAGTTTAAAAGGAAGTTTTAATTGGTAAAACTATTCAACCCCCCTTCTAGTTTTCCACACATAAGATACTAGAGCCAACTAAGTCTTCCTCAAATAGTTGAAAACCTCACTCTCATCCATGGCTTATCTAGGATATATTTTCGAAATATTTCTTGATTTATCAACTAGTCATAACTCACCATAATTCCGATCCAACACTCACACATTATCTATCACGTTTGATATCACTTAGTTTGGTCTATCCTTCAATTTTAGCAAATTGATCTCAATGATCTTTGACTCAAAATTAGGCTCAAAAATTAGTTTTTATTTCTTTTTATTTTTAAATATTTTAGTAATTTCCTCTTAGGACATCATCTGACTTCCAGGACTTGTTATCACCATTTCTCCACATCAAATTAAATGGAATCCTTGTCAAATATATAGTTAGACTACCCAAGGTCAATTTTCTTGGCCAAAACCATCATTAAGCACCATTACTTGTTATGGTTGAGGATTTAAGATATCCAACAGCTAAAGACTTCAAAATTAAGTCAAAACCTCGAAATACATTAATAATAAACCTTACAAAAGCATAATGATTTCACCTAAAACCTGTCTGATAGCCGGATCCCTGGTCTTTAACCAGGCGGATCCCTGCTGAGAGGGATCTGCGGGATCCGTAGATGCAGAAAGCATAAATCAGCTTCTATATTCAAATTCAAGTCACCTTTTGGTTCTCTAACTACTTTTAGCATACATTAATTGTCCTCCTAGAGCTGATCAAAACCTCAAGAGCATGCTTAGTCTTCTAAGTGGCCAAGAATTTAATTTCCTAATTCAAATTATTCTTTATAAACCAAACAACCTTAGGTTTAAGGCACCATCCTCAATTCCCTTTCAAAAATCAGCAATTAGAAGCTCACATTAGTATCATCATCACCATGACTAAGGCTCTTAGCAACAACTCCTCAACCTTAGGATCATCCAAAAGAAAGGGTCAAATGATCCATGAAATTTCTTCCACCGAAACATCCCCCATTAGAGATAATGATACTAGAACCTCATGTCATCAAACTCATCCAACAAAGGCTAAAAGAACTGCAAGGATTAGCATCAAACCTTTCGGACTAGAAAAGGGATCATCTAGTTCAAAACCAAACTTGGCTAGTTCTAGCAAGCCATCACAACCTTCTTTCAATAAGCATGGATTACACTCCTTGAATGAGCCTCTCCCTCACCCAAACATCTACTCACTAGATCATTCACCACCAAGAACCTCCCATTCACCAACCTTTTCATTGAATAGGGAACCACCTACAACACCAACTAGCCCATCATGGGAGACAAGGAACAACCTTGATCATATGGAAGAAGTTCCATTAATGTAACACCCCGACCCGACAAGGGTAAAGATATCACAATACGGTTTCATATCAGAACTTTAAATACTATACAAAAGCGGAAGCCTTTACAAAATATTCAAAATGAAGACATAAATAGCTAAAACTTCAAAATAAATCTAAGATCTCTAAAGGTCAAGTCTTGCTCTCAGCTCTACTCTCAAACCCAGATCAGCTATCCCATAAGCTTATCTTGAACGCTTAATACCTGCCGCAGGAAAAGAAAAGTGCGGCTGAGCTTACAAAGCCCAGTGAACAGATATAACGAAACAAAAGCAAAACAAATATACGAATAACAAAATAAAAGGAAATAATGACGAAGGATCTTTCAGGATTCTGCAGAAGCACAAATATACAGAAATCCAAACAACCACATAACAGTTTAGACATCACACAGCACATTAATGACCCAGACACAAACATATCAGAACAAATAGAATTCATATAAACCAAACGAAAAGTCTAAGACTAACAAAACAGTTACCAACAAATAAACATGGCATTCAGCAGATTAATTAACCTTCACTTAACACATTTAAAACATTAAAGCAGCAGCGGAAAATAGCAGTTCAAGTCATGGCAGTCTCACAAACAAATAGAAACATAGCAGACAAACTATAATTAACAAGACCAAACGAAAAATAGCATAACCATTAACAAATATCAAAACAACTTTCATAAAATAAACCAATTCTCAGATCAAATCCTAACATCAGCAAAGTTAAGCATGGCAGATCACATAAGAAATAAAATACTAACGTATAAGCAAAGTTCCCAAAATTAACTGATCAAATTATACAAATTAAACTTATAGAATACTCACTTCCATACTAGCACATTCATCTCACAGACCAACGAATTCCACATAACGACAAACTATCATAATATCAGATTTCAGCATACGAATCATATTTAAGCATATTAATCATATCTTAGCATAGTAGATGACAGTCACATAAACATACAATAGCATACACATGTATAACATATAATAAGCCGAAGACATAATCATAAGCATTTAACATACCAAAACATAATCAGAATACTTATCATATAAATAACAAATACAGATTTTAGTTAACTACCTCGAGCCCAGAACATATCATATCCGAAACATCATACTTTATAAAAATAATCTTAGAAAATCATTTGGAGTAGCTAGCTCCCAGAAGTTGTGAAGACGCGTATTGCACACGACATCATTCACCAGACAAATCATATCGGATAACAGATCAGATCTAGGATGCATCCATACGCCCCACAGACAAATATAGGTAATATAATACCAACTGAGCTCATAACAAATAACAGAGAAGGGACGTGGCAGAACATCACTCTACTGCCCTAGAGTCATATCAGAGGTGCATCACTGATACGGACATGGAACCCCCATGACTAGTTATTATTTGGCTCGGGTGTCAAACTAACTTAGGTCAAACAAATTGTCATAAATGACACAGATCATAATTCATCATAAAGGTCACATATAACTTATCAGATAACATCATATCATAAGGTTCACATTCAAATATAGCAAGGTTCATCAATTACACATATCAAAGTCTTCCTAACATAAAGTTCACATCAGATATTGCATAGTTCATTAGATCATAAGTTCAGACAAGTAACAGATCAAACATTCAGAAAAGGGTTCATAGCAATGGCATTGGAGATCCTAATAAGCATAAGAGAATGACAACAGAGGAAACATGAGGGACCTTTACTGAAAAGGTCAGAATATCCGTACCTTAAAGCAATGAGAGAAAAGAAACGAATGTAGGAATATGAAGAAGTAACGTCGCGTCTCCTCCAACGAATCTACACGGATTATGATTTATTTAATACTTATTAGTATAACGGATTAATCTCATTAATACTTTTAGGGTTGTCAGATTATTCCCATTTTTAGTGACAGACGAAATTACAACATTTTAGGGTATACCTCATTAATTCACCAACTTTCTATTTAGGTTCTAGGGTTTCTCTTACTCTTTAAATATTACTAAATACACACTAAATTCACATATTACTTCTTTTAATGGTTTCCCAAATTAACCTAGAACGTCAATGATAACAAACCGAAATTAACCTAAACTCATACGTGTCTCTACAAAAATCAATTTACACTTGTAGAACCCATAGTTACTCAGAATTACAAATTACACCCTTGACATCTTTAAGTTTCACAATCTAACCTTACTTTATCAGATTTTACACTTTTAACCCAAAGGTTTTAGAATTTACAAAACGTACCCTAATAATTCAAATACAATTCGAATGGCCCTTTAATTATCCAAAATTACATGTTTAACCCCCACACTTATTTTTATACGTTTAAGACCTTTATTTTACTATTTACAAAAATAACCTTTAAGTTTCAATATTTACAAAACCAACCCAAACCTTTTATTTAAAAACCGAATAAGTATAATTTCAAGTACAAGCCCTAAACCTAGGTTTCACCAATCATTAGCTTATCATTACTACTTCATTAATTACCTTCCATGATTATAAGGAAACCCTAGTTTATACAAAACCCTAATCGCCCCTTTTTAAAACCTTTCCTTTTTATGCTTTTCGAATCAAGAAAAACCCAAAACAATTTACACAAGCTTCAAATCCTTGGACATGTATTTTATTCAGGTCGTATATCATATACTAACTTCTGGAAAAATAGTTTCATAATCTCTAAAGATATTATAAGCTCATTCGTTATATTCATACGCTTTTTAGGGTTTTAGGTTTCGAATAATTTCATACAACTTATAAATCATGCATGGCTAATTTTTATGTGTTATATACGACTTATAGGACTGAAATCAACATTAGAAACATACCCTTTATGTGCTTGAATCGTTGTAACAAAAGAACACAAAAACCCTTTATCGCCGAAACCCTAATTCCTTCAAAAACACACCACGACTAAAACAGCAACCCTGGAACTCGATTACTATTTTTCCCACCTTCTATACCTTGAATCTCGTCCAAGAAAAATGGTCCCAACCTCTGGAAACTGGAATTCGATTTATTAGGGGTTTTGGAGTCGGTTTGCATATAATCGGTGTTTAGGGATTATGATGAACCGAATTTTATATATATACTTGATCTAGTATTTTTATTATGGGCTTTAATATGTATTGGACTTAAATTAAATGGTCTCTTAATAGTATAAATTTATATTGGGCTTTTACTAATTAAATTCTTTTACAAAACTATTAGATATATTCGGTTATTAAGGAAAAATACAAAATGAATTTTTATAAAATCATAAACTATAAAATTAACTTTACAAAGTCATTCAAAATTTATTTGGATCATATGTGATTTTCTTATAAGGTTTCTGAATTTACGTAGCTCATTTGGTATTCTGTTTATTTTGTTATTCTTACTTTTGATCATAAGGGTATTTTGGTCTTTTTGTGAATTTTAGAAATTCAGGTATTACAATTAACACCCTCATTTTTAGAACCTCTTCCTACTTCTCAAAATGAAGACCCACAATCACACACAGAGCCTCCCCAAAATATCCATTTCCCTCCGGGTTCAAACCAAGATAATAATTGTCAAAATTGTCTAAACACTCAAGGACTTGTTCAAGAAGCACGAAATAAGATACATTTCATGTTTAATCATCTTCTTGCAAAGTTGGATCAAATCAACAAGTCCACTCATCCCTAGACTCAAGCACATTGTAGCATTTTAAGTCTAGTAACTAGTTAGTATTTAGTGGTACTTGTATGTCCTAGTTCATTCTCTTAGTTTTAGAGATTTGTTTGGCTATCTCTTGTTTTATTGAATGAACATTGATATGCTACGATTATTTTGTGCGTTGTGCTCTTTATTGTACACATATATTATCTCCACACTAGCATTGTTTGACACATCTTCACTGCTGAAGAAAATGTCACCAGATAGCCGGATCCCTACAAAATGCCTAGCCGGATCCCTCCAAGAAGGGAACCGCGGGATCCGTTGATCAGAAGTACAAATTTCTACTAACTTGAGTTTTATTTGCAGGAAATTATGCACTATACTCTTGTTTTCTAACCTTTACTTTATAGATTTTCAAAATAACACATGAAGACTTTGACACCATAAAGCTAGGGGGAGCTTTGTGTCAAACGAAATTGCAAAAACATTTGCAACTTAATCCGATTTTGGATCATACTTCATGACACCCCATTGCAACTTTGCAATCTTCAAGGGGGAGCACGTTTTCGTCACTTAGACGAACCATTTGCAAACATAATTGCAAACATAATTAGTTTATTTTACGTCATGTCCTTGACGCCCTTTCAAGGGGATGAACTCGTCAAGGGGGATTTAAGACGAGTACCATTCCCGTCACTTGCTCTCTTTACATTTTTACATACCTTTTCTTATAAAAATTGTGTTAGTTTCTTTTAACACTTTTTGTTTCGACAAAAAGGGGGAGAAAAAAGTAAAAACTACAAATTCAAACTTTTACGAATTTTAGATTTTCCTTAAAATAATTTTATGTTTTTTCATCAACAAAAAGGGGGAGATTGTTAATACAAATAAGCCGTAAAAACGTTTATTTATATTTTACGATCTTCTAATGTTTTGTCGATAACAAACGTAAAATCATTTTAACGAAACAAATAGAATACGTAAATAGTTTGAGTTAATAGTTTCCTAACACACTTACGTTTTCACACAAAACACTAAAACAAGTATAAGTGATTTTATGATTTAGATACATATGAACAACAACTAGTATTTACATATTGGATTAGCATATACTTAAACTAAATATACCAAAATGGGTAAAAACAAGTATATACTAAAATGGGTAAAAACAAGTATATACTAAATGGGTAAAAACTAGCAAATGGTATTGACCCATAACCCATGGTTTTATATGTTAGGAATTAGATAATTCCAGTATTGAAGAGTCGGTCACCCCAACTATTATCTAGCACAAGTTAGCTCGTAGACTTGTCATTAGTTACGTTTTTATGTAGTTAATTAGTTAGTTAGTAGCTTAAAATAGTTTAGTGCAACACCGTGGAGGAAGGTCGGGTCTTTACCCAATGTATCCCTGATCCACAGGCCGTCAGGAGGTCGTTTAGTTTGTAACCTATAAATACCCTCTACCTTGCAAGGTAGAGGGTTGGATGTTCTTTGGTAATCTAATATTCTACAAGTTTCTCTTACTAGAATATCCCACTCTTTCTCTCTCTAAAACCATCTATGTGCTCATTGTGTTAATGTTGTGATGTGTATGTGAAATCCAATATCCTACAATTGGTATCAAGAGCCATGGTTAGATCATATCGTGCACATCTTTGGATTTCTAGTGGTTTTTAGGTGGTTTTTGAGTTTGAAAAAGTTTAGTGGTTTTTGCATCATTTGGGTGATTTCTTGTGTTAAAGTTTGAATTTTGTTAGTACTTTTATGTTTAGAATCATCACAAGTGTTTAGGTTTTCATTTGGTAAGATTGAATCATCTTGGTTGGGTTGTTTTTGGATTGAAAAGTAATGTTTATATGGTTTTTCTTGCTAGCGACTTAGCTCACGGACTACTTTCTTCGTAGCGACTTGCTTTACAAATTTGTAGCGAGTTACAGGTTTAGACCTAGCGAGTTAGATCTAGCGATTTACAGTACAAGTAGTGGACTCTCCACTACGGGTAGTGACTTGGTGGTAGCGACTTGGTCTGTAGCGAGTTGCTCTTTAGCGACTTGCATCTTTAGCGACTTGAGTAGCGAATTGCTGCCAAAATTTGGCTAGCGACTTGAGTCTTAGCGAGTTACTACTTAGCGACTTACATCTGGCTAGCGACTTGGTACTCTAGTGACTTACTGGTGTGGCGAATTAAGTGTTGGCGACTTGGTGTAGTATCTTCTAGCGACTTGGGAGTATTGCTATTTAGTTGGTAGCGAGTTAGTTCTAAATCCCTAGAGACTTGGGGAGTAATTCATAATAAAACGATGTCAGTCATCACAGATCCTTTAATCACCAAAGTACTTGCTCTCTATGACACAACACAGAATAGTGAAGCAAAATGCTTATTTGAATGCCATACACTTAATGATTCAGTATCGATTAATCAGAACAACTCAAATAAGTCACTCTTAATGTCTGCACATGATGCTAAGAATATGGAATGCACCAGTGAGCCGTTTCAACATCTCAGTCAGCTTCTCAAATTACTCTTATCTACAACCATGGATCGAACAAGTTGTGCCATCCTTCGTCAGGATTTTCCCACTTTAACAAGAACTGTTTTGCTTAACTTAGAACGACTGAGGTTTCAAATTACCAAAGAAAAGCTCTCAACTGATGATTCTCGTGCTGCTCTCCAAACCATCTTCAACCAATTTCAGCCACTTACCCGGGAAGAATACTCCTCAGATTTTGATAATATCATGACTGGAATGTCTTTCAAGAAGCACACGGGAATGGAAATTCATGAGTTCAGAAACTCATTTATTCAACTTATGAGTAATATGGAAACATACATCGAGGAAGCTGCTAAAGAGAATAACAAGCTGAAAGAATTGAATGAGTGTCAAGAGTGTCCATGGAACAATGATGACGTGTCATGCTTCATTCCAGTTGAACCAGCAGAAGACACTGATTGCAGAATCTCAGTTGTGATGGAAAAGGATGAAGAGAACAACACTGGTCTCAAATTCTCAGAGTCAGAAAAGGTATCAATCAATAAGGTACACTTATCTGATCACACAAATTCTCACAAAAAGGTACATGACTCTTACCCTGAACATAACAATGTGGAATCAATCTTTGTTTTGTCTGAATCTAATGCAAGTAACATGATTGAAAAAAAGGTATATGATGAGCTTTCAAACAAATTTTCAATTCTTGAAAAACACTGTATCTCTTTGCAAATTGAAATACAACATAAGAATGAAATGTTTTATGCAAAAAAACAGTGTAGTAATCTGGAACTTCCAGAATTTAGAGAATTTTTTGAAATTAATCAGTTAAAATCCCAGATTCAGGACAAAGATTCGACCATAAGAAATCTAAAATCACTTCTTTCAGAAGCCCAGAAATATGACTGTCATGAGATGAGTGATACACTAGAATCTAGAAATTCTGAACTAGCTCTACGTGTGTCCAACCTTCTAAGAGAAAATGAGCATTTAAGAAAGAACCTTGAGGAAACAAACTCTAAGTTAGTCAATCAATCTAACCTCTTGATGAAAGATATTGATGATCTCAAAGCACAAATTCAGAATAAGAGCTTCAATATTGTTGCCCTAAAAAATGAGCTTAGGAAGTATGTTGGAAATAGGATGAACACTAAGTTTGCAAAACCTTCAACTTTGGGAAAGTCAAATGTTCAGAACCACTTGAAACGAACAGTTATTAAACAACCTAATGCCTTTAGGTCTGAAAGAGCTAAACCATTGAAATCTAAGCTTACATCCCAAGTTGATAATAAGTCTGTTTTGTCAAAACCAGTCACTTCATTGCCTAGTTCAGATATGATGAATCCCAAGCATAGGACTAATGGTCATCACCCACAGATCAGAAATGCAATAAGCTTAACTAGGTCTCATGCAAAACATCGTCTGACAGATCAATCCCCTAAGAAATTCTCTGATCACAAAAGGACAAATAGTCAAAACAAGGCTGTGCACTCATTTAGTTCAACTAACTGTGGCTTCAAATGGATTCCCACTGGCAGATTATTTAAGTTTACAGGACGTAAACGAACTTACATCCCTAGATCATGCCTCAAATGGATTCCCACAGGTAAAATTTTCAAGAATGTAGAACCTAATAGGATCTCCATTAATGATAAGTCTGTATTATACTGTGATGCATCCAAATGTGAGACTAATCATGTCACTAACTCTTCTATGTACAAATCTACATGTGCTTCCAGTACAATGTGCTCTCAGTCTTTTTCAGGTACTATGCTCAACTCAATCAGGAACTTCATGACTTGGTTTCCATCAGAAATGAACATAGCTCATTCAGGAGCTATAGCGTGCAACAGTTGATGCACTACTTACTTTGACTCCTATTCATCTTGAATCAGGGCTCGTTCATCCATATCTTTGTATAAATCAAGTTTCTTTAAAAAAAAAAAAAAAAAAAAGAATATTTTCACTTATATCATGTTTTTTTTAAAATTTACAATGTTATCATGTTTTTCCTATCTAATAAAGAATATTTTCACTGTTATCGATAACATCTACGGTCCTAGAAATGTCATTCAATAATGGCACGGGATCATAGATGAAGTTCGAACAATTGAAATATTCTTGTTTCTTTATATCGGGGTATACTTATGTCAATCAATGTTCTTTGATGACCTTGATTGAGGGGGGAGATTGTGTATATGTTTTTCTTGTCTACCTATGCCATTGGCTTCTGTGCTGGTTATAATGCTTGATCGTTTGTAAGTTGAGGTCGTGTTTTGCCTTTGTAACTATCTGGTTATGGTTTTTGTAGGTTGTGGTCGTATCTTGCTCATGTGATTATCATTGTGTACCTACGTATTAAGTGCCTAGCTTAGATTTAAATGCTTATGTGTCTAAATGTTTAATTGATTCATGGTGATCAGTGTGATAATCTTTGCTAGAGGCTTAGTCTATAATCCGAGTTAGCAACTTACCACCAGTTCATCAATACCATAGGGACCAAACTTGCCATATAGTGAAAGTTATGTTGCACTAGCGACTTACCTCACCTCATGTTAAAACCACAAGGACCAATTATGTCATACTGTCAAAGATAGTTGGTATACCCCTAGCGAATTACCACTTAGCGAGTTACCATTTCTTTGTCTCAAAAAGTTTTTTTCTCTCTCTCGTTTTTCTCTTCCTCGTCATAGTGCTCATCTTAGCGACTTAGCAAGAGGTTTGCATCTAATCCCTCTCATCTTTGTTCTCTTAAGCGTTTGGGTTAAGTTACTAACGTATCTTTATATCCAGATCCTTTCGAGCTCGTGATTTGTGATTATTTGTCTCTCGCTTAGGTTCGATTTTTCATGTAATCGTGTGTTTGTTGCAAGTATAATGATTGAACGGGTTCAAAGTGTTTGGAATATATTGATTGTTTGGAATATATTGTTTGGAATATATTGTTTGGAATACATTGATGTATGGTTAAGAGGATTGGACTGTTGGGTTTATGTTAGGAGTGTTCTTGCTGGCGATTTAACTTGTTCTTGGTAGCGACTTAGTTTGAATGTTCTTCATAGCGAGTTAGCGTTCAACTTAGCGACTACGTTTCTGTAGCGAATTAGTTCATCATATTCTAGCGACTTGGTTATCGAGTTAGTAGTTAGCGACTTGTATTTACAAGTTAGCGAATTAGTAACCTAGCGACTTAGTTAACTGTTTTGTAGCGACTTGGTTCAGTTACTGTTCATGGCGACTTGACTTTACAAGCTAGCGAATTAGCATAGCGACTTAGAGTGCTAAACTATTAGCGACTTGTCTGTGGCTATAGATGACGACTTGTCTTTACAAGTTTGCAACATTGTTCACTTTCATGTTGCGAATTAGTCTTAGGGTCAAGGGTTATTAAAATGTTCAAAGGTTTTGTGCTAAAGATGATCTCACTCTCACAACACTTAGGATCTCCTAATTCGACTTGTTGAAACAACATACTCTATGTAATCTGTTATGACATCTCTGTTTAGGCAAAAGGTACTTGGTTTCTCTCACGACTGCCAAATGTTACTTTTTGCCTCATACATATTTGTTATATCACTTCTACATGTGTATCTTGGCTCATGTCATGATCACTTTGAAATGCACTCTTTTGCCCATTAATCCCTTATAAGCTCGTCATGTAATTATTTATCTATATGACTATACTTCATTGAAATATCTCAATTATGAATGTTATCATATATTTGAAAGTTGTCATATATTTGTAATCTATGCCACTCTATCTTTCTCTGTATGTGTTTTGGGGACTCCGTCTGAGATACTACTTCTATGTCATAAGGATGCTCTCAATGTTGTCTCACTTACCATTTATCATCTAACCTGTTCCCATTCATTACTGTTGATTATATGATTACTCAGAACATCAATGGCAAGTTCAATCCCAGAAAAGAGCGTTACCCCTTCGGCATCATCCAAACTTCTCTCAGACGAAGAAATCCTTCCCAGAAGTCAATGGGCTGGTATTGGAAAAAGCAACTGTTATGTGGACCTACAAAGGCTTCAACAAAATCCGATACTCAAAGTTTCCATTGACATCCTCAAAAACACAAACTTCTTCGGAGCACTTACCAAGCAATGCTCAATTCCGACCATTTACATTCAACAATTATGGAACACCGTTCAATGGAACAAAATCACAGCACAATACTCCTGCAAACTGGATGATATGGAGTTCACAATTGATTCTGATATTTTGAGCAAGGCTCTTGGAATCACCCCATGTAACCCTGACTTTCGTTCTGAATCTCCACCTGGTGCTGACGATTTGATTGTCTTTCTAATTGGATTGGGTTATCAGAACAGTATTTCAAGAGCATCTGACATCATCACTGGACACATGTATCAACCCTGGAGAGCCATTACAACAATTCTTAACTTGTGCTTATCTGGCAAAACATCAGGGTTCGATAAAGTGAGAATCCCTATCTTGCAAATCCTATGGGGAATCGTTAATAGGGTTGATGTGAATGTATCAGATCGTAATTGGGAAGAATTTTCGTTATCAATGAACACATTCATATCTGACAGAATCAATTTCCAGAACAAAGCTCTAGGCCGAAAGAAACAGAACAAGCTTGTAATTCCCAGCATCAGATTCTCTAAGGTTGTTATCCAGTACTTACAACAAACTCACAAATTCAATCCTAGGAGTGAATCAACTCTACATAACGCAGAAGATGAATATGTCTTGGGAAACCTGAAATATGTTCCTAGAGGTGTGGTCAATGAAATATTTGGTTTGCCAATTCCTGACTGTCTTCTCACAGAAGATATCAAGAAGAAGGACTACTTCAAGCAATACAAGAAAAGAGCAACCAAACTCTCTGATGATGTCACACCCTCTCCTCTACAACCAAATGCTCCCATGACCAAGTCAGCTTCACAAGCATCCTATGCCTCTCTTCCTAAAAAGAGACTTGAAAGGTCACAACAGTCAGACACCTCATCCAAGAAGCAGAAAGTTAAAAGGAAGAAAGTGGAAAAGGAAATTGGTGAGAACACTGAGACACCAAGGGATGTTACCAGGTTAACTGATGAAGATGATGCTGATCTGCAACTTGGAATTCAGCAAAGCCTAGAAAGTCAGAATGTAAAAGCTCCAGTAGGTGGAATTGTGTTAAGAGAACCCGATCAACTACCTTGACAAACAACCCCAATTACACATGACAAGGGTAAAGGGGTTGCAAGTGTAGAAACTGAACAAGCTGCTCACATGCTTTTAACTATCTCATCATCTCCATCAAGCACCACAAATCAATATGAGCTGAAGAGAAGAACATAATCATCTCATGCAAAAGAACAATCTGGAGTGGTCAAAGTGCCTGAAACGTTTAAGGAAACTCCTTCACTTAGTGAGACTCAATCTGTCTTGAATGTTGACACTCTGTTACAAAAAGGCTCGCAGGAGAACCTTGAGACAAGATCTGATGAGACCTTGAAGATGGATGAACCAAATCTGTCTACTAACTCTCTATGCTCACTTAAGAATCTTGATGAAGATTTCTCTTTTGGTGATCAATTCATTAATGACAAATCCTTAGATTCTGCACAATCCATGTATAATGTCAGCATTCAGCAAGATACGCCAACTATTCCTCCAATGACTGCATCTTCACTATCAACTGCACTTCCACCTCCCTTACATACTCAATCAACTGTACAAACACCACCAACAACGTCACCAACCCCAGAACCCGTCATTACAATTGCAGATGAAGTGGCTCTACCAGCTTCCCCTCCACAGATTCTCACCTCTGATCAACTACTGGATAAAGCCATTAAAAGGATAGAAGCTCTGGAAAGGCAACTTCCTAAATCTGTTGATTCTCTGGTGGATCGTGTCTATAGATTGGAGCACCTCAACTTCAATGAAGGGGTTACTGCCGCTATTGAAGGAGAAGTCAAGGATGCTGTGGAATGGGCTATGGAGGCTCAACTTCTCAGACGATTCAAGGACCTCCCCATCACCGATATGAGAGCAGCTCTGTGTGAAAGGATGTATGAGGCTGAAGAGGACAAGCATGAGGTTCACAGTAAACTCTATGAGGCACTAGAAGAATCCATTAAATTCGACAATTATGAGCAGTTTATGATTGACGTGGGGGAAAAAGAAGCTAAAAAGAAAAGGAGAACAATTGTGATGGAAACATTGATGAAAAACCGCAATGATCCTCCTCCACCTCCGCCACCAACAGGAGGCGCTGGAACTTCTGGAGCTGGTAATCCTTCTACGACAACCATCACACCTCCACCACAACCACCATCATCACCGCCAAAACCTTCTAATCAATCAGGTCCTACAAAAGATCAGAATACTAAGAAGAAATCTGCTACCTGGACGACGGTAGATTCAAGGTTCATGTCCACATCCACCTCAATTCCTGATGATCAAATAGTTCACGAAGAGTTGCAAGTCATGGCTGACTCAGAACCAGATGAAGATGATGCATCGACGAAGCATATTCCTAAGCCATCAGAAGATTGGTTTGATACTTACATGGCTGGGAATCGAACTAGCACATCCAGGGTAGCACCTTCAAGAGACACAATTCAAAGCTGCATTGTGGAAGATAGACCTCCTTCTCCAGAACCCACATGGACCATCCCAGAGTCTGACTCTATGATTCCTGACAACAATTGGGCATCAGTTATCATGAACAATTATGAAGTTCCAGCTGAAGACTCTCTTCTGCACTACACTGGTGATATGGGAAGTTTTATTAAATGGTTTTGTGAGCGGAAGAGCATCTCATCCATAACTCCAAGAGATCTAGAAGGACAAGCTTACGAAATTGTCAAAGTCTTCCATTCTGATGCAAATCATCTTCAATATCAGATGGAAGAATGCCATAAGATGCTGAATGACAAAGTCAGTGAGCAAATCAGTCGCTTCAATGTCAACAAATCTCTTCCTCTTGGTGGTGAGCCTGGTCAGATAACCATTCAGGCTGAATTCTTCTTCAATCACGACTTGGACTATCTGTGTGCTCGCTCTGCTGTAAGAAGACCTGCTCTATCAATATCAAAGATGAAAACTGCAACCTACTCTGATCAGGGGCTTGAACAAATGGTTCCAGATCAATTCTGGGCTGCTGAAGAACAAAAATATGATATTGCCGCTTCTTATGGTATTTATCACTGGTGGTTCAAAAAGAAGAAGTTCTACATCGAAAGACATGGTGCTGATAAAAGACGCAATGATGTCAGATCAAAGCTGCAAATCTTAAGTGTTGTTAGTGTAGAGATCTTCCCTATCTATGGATATGAGTACTTGAAGAAGATTGTCCTTAAAAGAGCTGACTTCAAAGTGTATACTATTGAAGAGAACGACTTCAAACATCTTCTGCCAAATGATTTCGAAGATCTCTATCTCTTAAATCTTCAAGGACACCTTGAGCATTTACCTGTCCGTGAGAAAAAGGCTCTCTCTGCAGCTGTCACCCTTTGGATCAGGGACTTAGTCATTCGAAAACGAGTTGAGGACTTTCAGCTTGGCATTGAAAGCTACCAAACCAGGATCAACCTTATAAGTCCTCAATGGAATGCATCTGGGCATGAATTTCATCAAGAATACAAAGTCCTTGAGACCCCTAGAGCCGTCATCTTCACCGACAGATATGGATCTCGTATGCTTATGCGTCTATGTGAACTCTACAAGTTTAGTGATGGTACGCTCAAGTTGGTCGAAGAAGAACTTGACACCAGAGTGAAAGAAGCCAAACTTGATATGAAATCTTGGGTTAAAACTATTTTTTGGTCTGATGATGACGTGAAGAGATGTGAACATTTCATTGCTGCAATCAGACGAAGACTCAAGACACGAAGGATCTTCCGCAGCCTTGAAAGTTTTGTTGGTGGAAGGCTTCGTGATGGTCACTACAAACTTCTTCAGAGGACTGAATGAAGACTTGTTCGGGGTTCTGTTTATGGTGTGTTTTTAACTATGTGTAATATGTGGTGTAATAAATATGAACAACTGTAATACATGTAATAGTGCTAGGATTTGTACTGTGGTTTCCCCTTGTAAAAAGGGAAACATCTGTGTTGTCCATTTTTGATCATATAAAATTGGACACATTTTTCTCCTACAAATATTTTACCTCATACATATTTAAATCACTTGAGATCCAAAATCTCAAAGGATTTAAGATTTTTGATCGGGGGAGAAAATGTGATATAAATATGAAAGATGTTAAAAGATAAGATGACCAATTTTTGTGCAAACTTCTCTCTTATATGTGCTAAACAATTTTCGAATCTCGAAGCATATATTAAGGGGGAGAACTCTCTTTGCAAATTCAAGTCATCAGGGTACTCAACACTTAAATCTTTGCAAACTCAACTTTAAATTTTTCTAAGGTACCTTGATCATATGGCTTCTAATCCTTTGATGATAAAGGGTTTCCTCTAGTATGTGCAAAACTCTTTTCAAACCTCGAGGCACATATTGAGGGGGAGCAAATTTATGGAAACCTCATCCTTCCCGGAAATGCGATATCTACTTGATTTGATAAGGGAAGTGATGTTGATATCTTTTAGAAAATGGTAATCAAAGAAGGTAATTCTTTCTCTTGCCTCCGTGGGCTAAACATTTTCAAATACTTGATGCACACGTTGAGGGGGAGTTCTCGTTCTAAAAATATCAAAAACAATTCAGGTACAAAATAATTTGATAATATATCACAAGTATCTGAATTGATTTTCAAATGGTTTTCAATTGGATCCCATGGCAGATGAACAATACCAAATTGACCGACCAACTTTACTTTATGTACGGTGATATAAGGATGATAAGGTAAGGTTTTTGTTCCCATGATCCGCCAGAACCGGAGGGATCTACCCAGGGACAATCCACTAGTTAGTGTAGAAGTCCTTAGGTATGATGATAAAAAGGAGAAAAGTGAGATATGGGAAGAGTGCAGACTGAGACTGAGCTAGTACTGGAATAAACCCAACAAGGTTCTAGCTATGAAGTCTCGGTAAGCACTCAAGGGGTTGAAGAATTAAAAAGAATTGAATGAGAAAAGGGTGAAAACAAATAGCCCTCCATTTATTTAACCTTAGGGCAGAAACCGGGTTCACTTCATATGCTACTGATGGTAACATCGGTATTGAAGACAAAGACGTCATGGACCCAGTGACGCACTGCACTTCAACTTTCCAAACCACTCAAGTTCCTCTTAAAAGGACTTGTTTCATTCTCACGGGGAACCGACATTATCTATCGACTTTCTCTTAGAGATTGTTGATATTGAAGAAAGAGACCCTCTCCCTAGTCTCCGGCACAGGATCCAAATATGCACAAATTGAGTCTAGAGCCACGAGATCATCAATAAATCTCATTAGGACACTTTCAATGAAGACTCTCTGCTTCACACAATGTGGAAAGAGAGATTATATCTTGAGTCCTACGCATTATCCTTGTGGTATTGCCAGAACATCTGAGTGATGTGTTTACATATTCACAATGAAGATGGAAAGCCTTCTGGAGCCAACATCAAACAAGCTCCTGGTAGGTGGCATGTGAGATCTATTATATAGATCAACCATGTGACAACTGAACAGAAACAATGGGGCGATTCAATCTCTTGAATCAAACCTGGTTCAGGTTATGGATTGACGGATACCTTTGAAAAACCGGTCTTTGTGCATAAAAACTCTTTTCTTTAGCACATCGACCGTGTATTCATTTTTCAAACCAAAAGGTGCTTTTATGATTGATAATTGATTTTCAATAAAACCTTCGTTGTATTGCAAAAACAATTTCTACTGAGCAATACACGATTGTTTTTTGAAATCTCTTTTCATCAATCAGTGGACTTAAAATTCGCTGGTTCACTCACTCCGTGTTGTCTTCTTTGAGACGTTCCGGTTTGAGAACAGCTAGAACAGCTGCGAAACCCTGTCAAGGAAATTCTTCGGAATTATACCTGATCACAGGCAGTACTTGTACTGATCAACGGGGAACCGTGGGCCGTGTACCTCAATTCAACGAAAGTGATCAAAGACACTTTTGTGCGATTTATTGCTAACTGTTGTATGCAGGTACGCCCGGCGTTTGTAGCTGATCAGAATGAAGCGGTCAATCCATAGCCGCATGCTCACTTAACACATTCATCTTAAAAGAAATCATGATTAGTGCATCAATGACTCTGATATTTTCACTCCATGCTTCTGCTACGCTGCTGCCAATATCATGATTCAACAAATGCTTCCGCTACTCTGATGAGAAGATATCATGATCCAAAATGTGAGCATGTCGGTCCTAAAGTCACAACATCACATAATACCAACACCACAAAGTATGTCTCAGAGATTGATGATAGCTGATGATCTCAAAAGATGGCTCCCAATTATTATCTCATGGATCATTAATGACCTCCACTTAAAGTACAAATCTATGCAGACTTTGAAGTTGCACTACTTATGCACAAAGTTTACGATGTTGATGTATGAAAGTCTACGAGCTCAAGAACCAAGTCAAGAATAGAATGATAGGATCTGTAATGTAAAACATGGGGTGACCTCCCTTAGGGGGAGATTGTTAGGAATTAGATAATTCCAGTATTGAAGAGTCGGTCACCCCAACTATTATCTAGCACAAGTTAGCTCGTAGACTTGTCATTAGTTACGTTTTTATGTAGTTAATTAGTTAGTTAGTAGCTTAAAATAGTTTAGTGCAACACCGTGGAGGAAGGTCGGGTCTTTACCCAATGTATCCCTGATCCACAGGCCGTCAGGAGGTCGTTTAGTTTGTAACCTATAAATACCCTCTACCTTGCAAGGTAGAGGGTTGGATGTTCTTTGGTAATCTAATATTCTACAAGTTTCTCTTACTAGAATATCCCACTCTTTCTCTATCTAAAACCATCTATGTGCTCATTGTGTTAATGTTGTGATGTGTATGTGAAATCCAATATCCTACATTATATATACCACTTAACCAAGTTCATTGTATCTAGAAAGAAAACCATGGATCAACCCATAACCAAAAATACCCATGGGCAAAGAGGAGCGTTCCATGGATCCCTGGCTTTGTGCTTGCCGGATCCCTTGTGGTAAGGATCCGTGGGATCCGGGGAACAGTAGAGAATTTTCTCTATAAATAGAGAGCCATTTCTTCCTTTCTAATCATCACTTCACATACATACTTCCCCAAGTATTATAACCCTCTAACCTCAGATCCAAGTGATCTATGTAGTTTGTCTTTTGTTTTTGTGTGATCTTCTAGGTTCCTCTTAAAGGCAAGATCACCACTTCTTGAAGACGTGCAAGCTCAAGTCCATGAGTTGCCATGCTTCGTCATCATCAAGACAACTAAGGTTCTCTTGTTGACAGTTCTTACTTTCTCCATAGATGTTGGGTTGAAGGCATTAGTGAAGAATGCCGAAACTGTCAAGATGAAAGCATTAGTGAAAGGTGCTTATCGTCCATGTCAAAGCATTAGTGAAGAATGCTAAAGGTGTCAAGACGAAGGCATTAGTGAAGGGTGCCACGCGTTGTGTCAAAGGCATTAGTGAAAGATGCCGAAGAATCAAATCAAGTAGCATTTGGGAAGAATGCCTAGGTCGTATAATCGATGAGGTGCATCGTTATACATATAAGCATTTGTTTATTTCCAAGGATGGTGATATCCTTGATGGTGTTGTAACAAGGAGTGGATCTCCTTGATATGAGGTGTTGTGTTGTGAAGGGTAGTAGTTCCTCCATAGTAATGGAACTAGGTGCTTAGCCTAGTACCTAATAAAGGGTAGGCGACGTTGTGATAGGATTAGTTCTCCTTGGTGTGAAAGGACTCGGTGGTTAGCCTAGCACCGTATAAAGGGTAGGCGACGTTGTGTTAGGTGTGGTTCGCCTTGGTGTGAAAGAACTCGGTATTTAGCTTTGTACCGGAAAAAGGTTAAGCGACGTTGTGAAGGCTTCTCCGCCATAAGGAGTTGGTGTAGTGCTTACGAACTCTCGAGTAGGTGACTCGGGGAGTGGAGTAGGGCAAGGAAGGTGTCCTTGTAGCCGAACCACTATAAATAACTTGTGTCATGGTGATGTGCTTCTTACTCTTTATCTTTCATTACACGTTTATATATCTATCTATCAACGTCCAACATAAACAACCAAATAGATTGACATAGGTCGATCTAAATATTTAAAAGGAAGTTTTAAATTGGTAAAACTATTCAACCCCCCTTTCTAGTTTTCCACAATTGTAACTACTTCCAATATCAGTATCCAGCAAAGTATGCTATGAATGTCACAACGCAAAAGGAACCTTCTTGGTTTGCAAAGATGTGTGAAGCTTTAAGTAGCCAACAATCCATACATGAAGCTGGATCCCTTGATAGACCTCCAATGCTTACTCCCGGAAACTACGATCAATGGTAATAAGGTTTTTTAGATTTTGTGATCTCAAGAAACCACATGGTAAGTTTTTGAAGAAGGTCGTACTTGAAGGTCCTTTTCAGATGCCTACTATCACTATACCCGGAGATCCGAATGCTAATCCACCAAAAGATGATGTTACCAACATTGTCAGCCTTGATCAACTTACTACTGACCAACTTCTTCACTTAGAAGCTGATGAACTTGCAATGCAATATATCCTTTTTGTCACACCCCCAATTTACCTGTTTTGCAGCGAAATGGAATTCCTGGGGGCATTGACTGTCATAGCACCACATCACAGTTATATTGAACGACCTAAAGTGTCGTTTTAAAAACACATCGTTGGATATTTCATAAAAACATAATCAGAGTACAACATCGGTCCCAAAAGGTTTAACAAGTTTGCCAAAATACAAATATGTTACAATCCAAACGATGTTTTGAAATAAAGAGCCATAATGTACCAAATCCCTGGATATAAAACTCAGCGCCGCAGCTGAATGTAATACATGTAATACCGAGAAATAAAGTTTTGTAGCAAACCTAACATTGTATAAACATAAAACCGTTTGAACAATTTGGAAAACCCTGGCTACAACATGAGACTAATACAAAAATACTTTATAGGTTGCTACACAAAAATTTTGCTGTGAAATCCAGCAAGTTATATTGACACTACACCACGATACTGTCAGTTACGGGGGTCCTTAAGGTAAAGCGACGTTTTGTCCATTTAACCCCCACACTGTTTTTCCTATATAACGTAACGTTCAAGTAGTCGAAGATTCACTTCTTCAACCAGTCATCATTCAACTAGTTCCGACTGTTACAACCATTGTAGTAGAAAACCACCTAATCGTAAGCCTAGAGGCCCATATCACTATCATCCGTAGACTT